>JAJMDL010000002.1:0-56155 GCA_030573575.1 Hanseniaspora sp. CRUB 1602 | reverse complement strand
TATTGGTGCTCCCATCTTACAAATTTCTTCCATTCTCAGTTTAAATGTTACTTCCATAGTCTCAACATTCAATTCAATCAAGTGTTCTTCAGATACAATAACCATTCTCTGGTTTCCCGGTAAATACTCATGATCAACATAATTATCATATATGAACTCTCCACTATTGCAAGTCTTTAATAAATATTGACCATATGCTTGTCTCTTGTCAAATGGTTTAATCAAACCATCCATTGGATCTATAGCAAAAGATAAACCTTTACTTATATATCTAGGATATCTTAAACTTTTCACAATGCTTTCATATTGACCATACTTGGAATTATATGGGTTTGTAGGATCATAAGCCCCTGTAGAAGTTTTAATCCCATCAGAAACATTATTAGCCATATCCAAAAGACCTATCATTGTTTTTGTTGGTGCACCAACCAATCCTTTTCCTAAACCTTTAAAGAAACCAGCAGTCCCCTCTTTTTTAGCACCCTCCAAAGGATTAGATGCAATTCCACTGAAACCAGCAGATACACCTTGTACTAAAGAGTTCAATCCAGAAGCAAATGGTTTTGAATCATTGCTCAATTTATTTTTTCTTTGCTGTAAATATCTTTCTCTTTGGAAATTTTTATCATTAGTAGCAGCAGTCAAACCTTTTGCTACAGATCCTGTAAATTTAGCAAATGAATCACTGAATCCAAAGACAGATTTTTTCAAAAATGACATACCACCTTTTGAAAATGAAATCCCTAATTCTTCAGGTCTATCATTCATATAATATCCATTTTGATATGGGTTGTAAAATATATCTGCCACTCCATTGGATAAGTTGTTTAATAAACCTATTGGATTACCTAAAACATCAGCATAACCGACTAATTTTAATAATTGACTATAAATTTCATTATTATAGTGACTGATAACATCTTCTTTCAAACAATTTGCACTTGTCTTATAGTTCTCCATTATCAAAGAATTCAATGTAACTGGTGCATCAGAAATATTACCTAATGTCATGTAAAGTGCATTTAAGAATGAACTTGCCTTTTTTCTTTGAGTCAATGTTACTAAATCCATTCCATTCCTTTTAAATTGCAAAGATTCACTTCTCATAAAAGAGAAATGCAAAACTGTTGGTTGAATATGTAAGTTTTCGAAATGTAAATTCTTTCTCTCCAATTTTTTAGTACAAATTGGTAAAGTCAAATGATGGTAGTCTGCCTCACCTAATGCCATTGCTTCCCTTTCTGGATTTGCTCCTTCACTTATACTTAAATCTTCTTCTTTAACTAACTCCAAATAAGGAGTTACAATGTCATCAAAATGGGTTCCGGATAATCTATCGTCATCACTGTTGTTTTTACTAATACTAGCTGGTACTGTTATTAAATTGAAAAATTGCATCATTTCAATAACAAACTCTTCATCCAATTTCAAAGACATTTCTTGCAACAAAAGAGTAGCATGCTTAATATAAGTCATACCAGTGGTTTCATCATTAACTCTTGTAATAGATCCTGAAAATACTGGATGTTTATCCATGTCATCCTTTCTATCAGTAACAACTGTAGGATATAATACATTCTTTATATTGTCTTCAAATAATTGGTTATCAACTTGCAAAAACTTTACTTTCCAAGAAATAGATTTATAAATCTTTGAATTGTTGTATCTTAGCTCAATACCTTTAATCTTTGAATACAAAATTTCTTCTAGCTTTTTATTGATTAAAGAAATTCCCACACCATTCACGTTAAATAAAACTCTTAATGTGGGTATATCAGTCTTTTCAGGATCAGGCAATTTAAACAAACTGTTAGAATTTGTTGAAGAAAGATCATTAGATGATCTATTGTAAGATTCTGAGTTTGAACTTATAGTTGAAATATTTTGTGTTGAAGTTCTTTTCAAATTTTCATTGCTAATATGCTTTTCATAATTGTTTATCTTATACAATGACACTTCTGGATTATACTTAGTAAAAACTAATGCTAAAGTAGGACCATCAGCAAGAATATTCAATTCAATAAAAGAACGTTCTTTGATACCATTAACCTCACTTGTGACAACCATTGGCCTTAATGATCCAATCATTTGTAAGTCTATAGTTCTCACCACATTTCCAGATTGAATTATCAACTTTTTATCTTTAGCTGCTGGGAAATCCCAAGAAAATGGCATAATTGAATATTCTGTCAGACTATACTTCTTTGGATCGAACACTTTCATTGATTTATAATACCCAATATCACTAGACATTCTTGTCAAAGTGTCATCATATTCCACTACCATATTATCACCTTGTTTTTTTTTAATAAATGAATTTTTGATTCTTGGATCTCTTTGGTAAACAATAAAAGCTGTCTCTGTGAAATTTCTTATAGAAAATGGCCAATTATCTTGTGAGTTCTTTAAGTTTATAAACAACGTAGATCCATCCATTAATTTTTCTATTTTGATTAAAATATGTTTACCTGTGCTTGGATCTTTCATCTTAACATAATCCAAATCTGATTTAATATTTAATTCAAATGGTTCACTGTACTCAGATTGGTTCCCTTCCCCTTCTTCCTCTTGAGAATAAATTTTTAATCTACAATATTTTTCACCACTCATAGACATTTTATAAATTGGAATTGGTTGTTGAGTTTCCAATAAAAATTCCGCCAAACACATAGATTCATTAAAGACAAGACTTTGATTAGTGAAATTTGTTATTATAAATCTTGGCGTTACAGTTATGATTTTTGTGTCTACAAAGATACCAGAACCCTCTTTAATATTTACACCAATCTCATTACCAGTAGTTTTGTTTGGAATACGTAAAACCAAATCCAAATCTTTACCGACAGCATCAAAAGAAACAAGTGATGACCAATCAGTATCAAACATTTTAATTTGTGCCAATGCTTTGTTTTTAGAATCTTCATCATCATCATCCTTGGAAACATTCTCCAAAGAAATCATTTGAATTGCAGAATAGGTTTCATCTTCCTCGTTAGTATCTACAGGACAAGCAAAAACATTATTTTTGTTTTTTTCTTTTATGTAAATAGATCTACTTGTTTTGTTTAAAATTATGTATGGTGCAAAAACTTTAATAATTTTACAATTTGTAATATGATCATTTTTATAAGATATGGAAAGTTTCAAATTATTAATTATTTTGTTTTCTCTTCTAGTCAAAACAATATTGTCTTCAACTTCTAATTTTAATTTCTTAGGAGCAGCAATCAAACTATAATCTCTTGGAATATACCCTGAATCAAAAGGAAATACTTTCATAAATATTAAGTCATCGTTAAAATTAATGTTATGAATTGGTAAGACATCACCTGATTTTAAATTGAAATTAATATTTTCACCTGTTTCTTTGGAAACAATATTGAAATGCGATTCTACAGGTAATGTGTTTTCAATCATTAATGGGGCTGAGATAATTACTTCCATATGTGGGTAGACACTAGTCAATCTTTCTTTACTATTATACTGAGAAGAAATATCAAAATAGAAATATTCAGAAGTTTTTTCATTGAAACATTTTGATTTAATGTTTTGAGAAGAATTTTGAACAATTTGCTTCCAGTTAAATTTGTTTATAGACTTTCCATAATCATCTTTACCAGATATAGGTTTTATTTGATACTCAGAGTCATAAACTTTATCTATTGGAATACTCTTTGTGGTTTGTTTTCCAATAATTATACTATCGTACTCATTATAATACAATTCCAAATCAGTTGATGTATAATTAGTAAACTTCAATGGAGATGCAAAATGAATCAGCTTAACACCATCATCACACAATTTGATATTACATTCAATTCTTGTATGAACATTGTTTTTAGGAGGTTCTAGTCTAAACAGAGTTTGTGTTTCTGTCTTGGTATTGATCTTGAAATAGCTAATATAGTCATCACTTAATGGTTTAAAAACAATTGAGGAATTAGTGTTATCAGTATCCAAATTTTCTCTTAATTTAATCCAATCTTCAAATTCCCAAGGTATAGTTTCACCATTAGCAATTGTTTTCAAATTAGTTCTTTCTGTTTTATCATGAAAGTTGTAAACCCAAACTTGAATTGGTATACCAGTATCATTAACTATCTTAAAAGGTTTAGTTTGATCTCTAGATAATTTAACCAAATCAGAGATATTGCTATAAGATAAAGATTGTGGAATCATACTTAATAATTTTAAAGATTGACTAGAAATGGTTATATCAGAAGCATCATTACTAGAAATATTAATATTCATTGCTGCATCAGAATGACCATCATTACCATTCTTTCTTCCTCTATAACCTTGAATATTAAAAGTAAAAGGTTCAATTAATGGTTCCCAATCTGATTTTGAATAATTGAAAACATTTGTATACACAGTAATATCACTTCCAAAATTCAAGTCTGTTGACCAGTCTTTAATATTCATTTGAAACTTTTCACTATGGAAGTCAAGCATTGGTAATTCTGAAACATCACCAATAATGACTAATCTGGCACCTCCAAAATTGACGTTGAAGTTTTCATCAGATATGACAACTCCAGGCTGAATATTTGATGATTGACTTAAGTCATCTTCATTATCACTAGACATAAAAGTAAATGATGATAAAACACTTGGTGCATATTTAGCTAATGCCAACTTAAATTCTCTACTAAACTTAATACCTTTTTGTCCATTTTCATACCATCTATTAGCGATTGAATCACCAAACAAACCATTTGATGTTGCTAAGTTTAATGATTTTCTAAAAATCTTATTACCTAATCTAATATCTCTTAATGCTACTCTAATGATCATATCTTCAATATCAAGTTGTAAAGCTGAAGTTTGATCATTCTTGTTCATATAAAAACAAGTACTAAAATCATCTATCAATCTAATATGCAATTGATCAAATGTATTCATATTACACATAAACATTCCAGTGTTCAATAAATTAACAGAAAAGATATCAGATGCATTTTTACTCACTTTATCAAACAACAGATGTTCAATTTTGAATACAAAAGCTTCACTATCTTCAATTTCAGGACTAGCTAACAAAACAATGTTTGGATTTAAAGCTTCAAAAATAATATGTGTATGGGAATTTTGGTTATCAACATCTAAACTGTTAACATTGCCATCAATTTTATTAGTCTTTGGTGTTTGAAGTGACTGACTAATCAAAGATTTATTTAAAATAGTATTATTTGTATTATTTGCAGGTGATAAAATAATTTTGTTCCAAAATACTCTCATAGCTATTAAATAATCAATAGCTAAAATGACTCTCAAATTATCTAAAATAATATGGCTCTTTTTGTAAATTTCATTTTCTTCTTCTAAAACTTCAGAATAACTTACAGTCAATTGATGTTCAGATTCAGAACAAAATGGAATAAAATCTGAGTAAACGTTTTCTTTATCATTTCTTAAATCTTTAATAGCAAATGAATCTAAAGTATAATTGAAACTTAACATTTCTTTTTTAGATTCATCCTTAGCCATAGACAATTTAGTTCCATTTAATGATACTTTAGTTAAAGAACAATCATCAACAAACTCTTTGTTTTCAGTGTTATCATACAGTGTCAAACTCATAATAGGAATTGTAAAAACTATTTTTAAAGCTGGTTTTTGAGACACACTTACATTTTTTTTCAAAACTTTGTTAGTATTTGTTGCTTCAATTTCATGTGTTTTAGCTTTATAAACTGCATCAGGGGTAATGACAGCATTAGCATTCATAGCAACATTCCAAATACTATCTAAATCACTTTCATTCTCTTCATTTTCATTAATACTAGAGGTTGGTGGATTAAAAGTAGAGACTAAAGTGTTCATAATATTTCTTAAATAATCAATTTGCAAATTCGTTAACTTTAATTCTGAGTTAGATAATTGACCTTTTATATCAATACTTTCAGCTCTATGGTCATTACCATTTTGAATATCCATATCTAAAGATATATCCAAGTTCTCAATCATATGCAAAAATTGTTTCTTTTCCAAAAAATTTAACAAAGATGTAATTTTCATGTTTGTCAAACTACTCTTATAAATAGTCAAGTTTCCATGCTTAAATTCATTAGATAAACTGATTTCACCTAAATAGAATACCAAGTTATCACATATATTGTCAACTGGATTTAATATAGAAGGAAATTCAATAATAGGAGTCTTTATTAAAATATTCAATTGCATTTTTTTGATAGTATCCAAATTTGGACTATTGTTAAAAGTGACTGATCTTGCTTTATCAAAAATGGATTTCATATTTTGTAAATTATTAAAGTATTCAACTAGTCTACTAATTGATTGTTCAATAAATTTAACTTTCATTGAAGAAGCTTTAAAATCTAATTGAGAAGTAATCTCATTACCTGAACTATCACCATCACAACTAAAAGTTTCATAATTAATTTCTGAAAATTCATTCTCATCGTCCATATAAATCAATTGTCTAATTTCAGAGTTGTAATTTTGATAAATCAAATCATAAAGTTCCAAATGTTTTAATCTACCATTAATTTTCAATTTTTCAGGTAACATATAAATAGACAAAGAAGATTGAGATAGGGATAAAGATGCTAATTGTTCATCACCAATTTCTTCAAAAATCATACTAATTTCTTCTAAATTGAAATTAACTTTTAATCTTTGTGGAGATTCATCAATATTCAAATCATCATTATGTCTCAAAATATCAGTTGGCAAAGGAGCATTACTAACATCCGTAAAAGTGTTTCTCAAATAAGTCATTATAGTTAAAATAGATTTACTATTTAAATTAATTTGTAAAGATGTTAATCCCAAGTTTGCAGTTTGATCATAAACATCAATCAGTAAACCATTATATTGAACAATTCTTTGCTCTCTGACATATTCAAGTTTGAATAAATCTGTAGTTTCATGAACATCACTATTGGAATGATTACAAGATACAATTTTTTTGTTTTCTCCTGTAGTATTTTCAGTAAATAAAAGTTTATTCAATAAAAATTCAACATCCATGTGCTCATAAAATTTAGATAAAGCTAGTTGCATATTATGTCCACTAATAGAACATACAGAGACGAAGTTGACAAGTTCTTTATCCATTCTTTTTTTCAAGTTCAAAGAAAGTTGATCAACTCTAATATTCATTTCAAATAATTTTTGTTTCAATTGATTGTCACTTAAACTAGAATAAAATTTTTTAGTATTTTCCAAAAATTGTTGTAAAGATTTGTTAGTATTTAGATCAATAACATCATTATTAGAATCTTCATCTTGAACAGGTTGGAAACCAAATATTGCTGCAAGCTGTAATAAAATTCTATATTGGTAATCACTTAAATCTAATTTTAACAATGGTAAAACTAAGTTCATTTTAAATTTAGGATAATTTAAAGCTTTTTGGAAAATAGAAACATCAAATAAAATATTCAAAGAAGATTTTCCTATAACAGACCAAGAATTTTCTAAGCCAGTGTTAGACTGTCTTAAAGATTCAATAGTTGTTTTGATATTAGGACCGACTAATAGTTGAGTATTGGTTAAATTAATATTGAATCTATCATACATGAATCTTTCAATTTTTTCACCATCACTAACCTCTAAATTCTGATATTCTTTTAGAGATAATTGCTTCATTTCTTCAATTTTATTCTTTGGTATTAAATCAGATGTGATTTTAATATTACCTGCATCAAGTAAAACACAAGCAGAATCCCATTTATTTGCATCAATAGGTAAGATAATCAAAGGAGCTTTCAAATCCAAGTTCAAATCAATATTTTTGTGATCTTCAATAATAGATTCCAAACCAATTCTGGTTTGTTGAGTCCATCCTTCAACTGTGGTACCTGCAGATGCAATAACAGCAGCAAGAGTATCATGAACATCATCTGAAGCTTGAAAAAAATTAGTAATTCTGTTAATGAAATAAGCATTATAGTAAATGGACATTGTGTTTAATTTAATGTTTAATAATGAGTCAGCATTATCATTATCAATTGGATTTTTCTCAAAGTAAACTTTAAAGAAATCTTCAACATTAGATTCATTTGTTTGATCATTTCCTTCACTTTCATTTCCATTCACAAGAGTATTGACTTTCACAATGTTTTTGTAAGTAGATCTGGAACTTTTGTCTTCAATAGAAAAAGTATTTAACTCAAATTTAAAACCAAAGGAATCAGGTCTTTGAAATAATTTAGTTGTAGCATTAGAAAACAAAAGTTCAGCAATAGTTTCACCTGTTTCTCTACATTTAAGTTTCAAAAATCCTGCTTTTAAAGAATTAACAACATTTAAAGTTATTCTGTCTTTTGGTAAAGCTGATCCTGAAAGTGTGTTATTGTCTTCATCATATTCAATAGCATCGTAAAACTCTTTTTTTTGTTCTTCAGTTAGTTCCAAAGATGATGCAGTAGAAGTTTTACCAGCATCTCCACCACTCCACCAAGAACCAAACCATCCTTTTTGAGTATTGTTATTATTGACAGGAGTTTCAGGAGCAGTAATCATATTTTCTTCGTTTATTTCACTAGCACTATCAGATGTTGATGATAAAGATAAAGAAGTTGAAGATTCATTACTTTCAGTTTTTTTTTGTTTCTCTAAAGTTTCTTCCTTTCTTTCTTTCAATAATTGTTTTTTTGTAATAGTTCTGAATAACATAATTTCATCTAAGGATAATTCTTTATGAAGTTCATCAAGTTTTTTAGTAACATCTTTGTCTAAAACAGTAGAATCTCTTTGAGAAAGAAGTTTTTGTTTCCAACAAGAAGTATATTCTCTTCTCAAATTGCAAACTTTTTGCATATTTTCCCAAGTGTATTGTTTATTTCTTTCATGAATTTCTGTTTTTACACATTCAAAAACATATTTCAACCAATCATTAGGATGTTGGGTGACTGAAGATTTAGGTCTTATTTCTTTAAATCTCCAAGATTTCTCAAATCTTTTAGCATTTGTCATAATATCCAAAATAGTTTGGTATTGAGAATCAAAAATTTCAAATCCAATAGATCCAAAGTCTAAACTAGCATCAAATCTTGGATTTTCAGGAGTTGATCCTTTTTTATTTATAGAGAGCTTACAAGTACCAGAGATAGGATGAATTAATTGTTCTAATAAAATTGGTTCCACAACAGACTCTTTAAATCTGGAAATAAAAACATCAATATCTTCATCCAAAAATGATTCCCCAACATTATTTTTTGTTCTGATATAAACACCTAGATTATCTAAAGAAACAATTTTTTTAGAGATATCTTTTATAACTTCAACAAACGATTCCTCCCATTCATCATTACATGTCTTTGCAGAAAGTTTCTGTAAAGATAAACCCATAGCAGTTTGTTCTCTAGCAAAAAGACAGTCATAGTCTTCATATCTAATATGAATATTCTCAATAGAAACTTGAACATTGTCAACAACTTTGTTAATAAGAGAAGTTGTGAAACTATCATTTTGGGGATTTGAATCCTCATTGGTATTGCCATTTGAGTTGCTTAAAAGTTCTAATTGATCCAGTTTAGCCATTTTTCTTTTAAATTCTCTTTCAAGAGTCTCCTTAGGATCATAATTATCCCAAGATTTAGGTTCAACTAAAAGATAAATATCATTAATTTCAATTTTAACAGGTGATGATTTTAATCTGGACCAAGGAACCTGCATGGTCAAATTACCTAAAATACCTTGTTTTATAGAAAGAGGTAAATCTAAAGCATCCAAGCAATCATTTTTGATTCTACAGTTTTTCAATTTGACATCACCATTCCAAATGCCGACTTCTAATTGATTGGCATCAAAATTTTCAACATATGATCCTAAAAATCTGTTTAAAAATGTAGCAGCAAATGATTCTAACATTAGAATTTAAAGTTTTTTATATTATATATTAAAAATATGTAATTTGTTTCTACTTTGAGTTTTATTGGTTGTTTAAAAGAGTTATTTATTTTTTTCTTTAGAAATTTGGAATATATTTTAAGGGTGTTGAAGAATATTGTAAATATAGGTAAACGATAGAAAAAAAAAAAAAAAAGGAAAAAAAAAATAAAATAATACGTGAAGTAAAATCTTCTTTTAGGTATTTTATTTTCTTTTTTTGTTTAAATCAAAATTGAAGTTCGGGTAACATACAAATAATACATGTGACACATTTTTTGTTTTTTTAAAGGAGAAAAAAACAAAGATAACAAATCTATTAATTAAATGGGTGGCAAAAATGTGTTTTTTAAAAAAAACAACATAAACTTAATAATTTTGAATTAGAATAATAATTGTTCATAAATTAGATCAATATAAAAATAAAAAGTTAAACATTTTATCATTATATCTTATAATAAAACTTGAATCTCTAATTTAAAACAAATAAATTGATATTTGTGTTACAGTTTGAAAAAAAAAAATATATAATTAAATTATTTATATATAATATAGCATTTAAAATGAAGAAAATACTTGTTTATTTAAAGTAAATCTATAAGTTTACTTGTTTAACTTAAATCAGAGTGATATGTTGTTAAGCCTAAATTAATATTATTCTAATTGAAAAAGAAAAAAAGTCCAACTTGATATACCAGCAAACTTTTTAATCAAGATAAAGAAGAAAAAAAAAACAGAAACATGAAACTAAATATTTTTTTTATTCTTTTCTTTACATACCACCTCTCAATCTTAAAACTAAATGGAGGGTTGATTCCTTTTGAATGTTGTAGTCAGACAAAGTTCTACCGTCTTCTAATTGCTTACCAGCAAAGATTAATCTTTGTTGATCAGGTGGAATACCTTCTTTGTCTTGAATTTTAGCCTTAACAGCATCAATAGTATCAGCGGATTCAACTTCTAAAGTAATGGTTTTACCAGTTAATGTTTTAACAAAAATTTGCATATTGTCTATTTATCTATATAATATATATGTTGGGGTTTTTTTTATCAATAAATGTTTATTGTTAGGTTTTATTATATTTTTTTCTTTTTATTAATTAAAATTGAAAAAATAAAAAACTAAAAAAAAAAAAACTATATATATTCAGTTTTCTTGTTTATATAGTTTTAGGTAAAATAAAAGATTAAGAGAATGTTTTTATAAATATGATTTTTAAAACTTAATTTTCCCATGTGCCCTGAGTAAATTATTATATTTAAAAATTTAAAAAAAAAAAAAGGTAAACAACTTCATGTTCTCTTTATATACTCTCTTCTTTCCCCCCTCAAAATATATGTGATTTTCTAAAAGAGAGTAAAAAAAAAAAATAAACACTACTTTTAACCCACTTTAAATTTGTGTATATGAGAAAGTGTGTTTTAGTGTTATATTTTTATTTTTTTTCTAGAGATAAGAAAATATTAATTTTATATGCGTGTGACTGTTTAATGTTTTGATAAGTTGTGCATATTTTTATAAGCGGATTTTGATATTCCGAAATTGAGAGAGAAATTTCTAGAAAAATAAAAACACAGCAAAACTTAATCTTTCTCATTTTTTTATGCTAAAAAAAAATACAAACAATATGTTTAGCCGTATGTGGGATATATGGATAGACTGAGATGGTGGAATTGGTCACATTACCATTCTATGGCTGAAAAGATAAAAAAAAATATACACACAAAAAAAAAAAGTAAATAATAATCCTCTTTGCAAAAGAATATGATCTGTTGAGTAAAGAAACAAGAATAGAACTTGTAAATTGAATAATCATAAAATTAAAGAACAAAAAAAAAAAAACTGTTCTTATTAATAAAATTAATTATAATAAATAAATTATGTTATATGTATACTGCTTTTTTTTTATATGTAAATTAACAGTTATTATTTGATGAAGGAGGAGATATTATTGTATAAGTTTTCTCTTTCTTCTTATCAACTTGTCTTTTATCTTTCAATAATACATTATTATTTACAAGTTGTCTTCGGTTTTTAAACAAACAATCATGTGTCAAATTATGTCTATATAATTCAATACCAAGCTTTGCATTTTGAAGAAAACAATCATCAATTAATAAACAAATTAAATAATCCAATCTTTCCATAAAATATTCACTATGTTGCATTTTTTTTAATTTAATTAATTCTTCATAGAAATATAAATATATTAATAATTTTACTTGCTGTTTATTCTTGTCATCTTCATGAATCACAATATAAATGATTGTTATTATGAAATTTATCTTTTTTTGTACCGAATTTATATCTTTTTGTTCCCAATAAGGCATTATTTTTTGATATGAATAGTTTACAACAAAAAGAGTGTTTGTATAACTTGAATTTATTTCCTCTGATAGAATATACAAGTAAAAAATACTATTTTTGTCTTCAAATTTGTTATTCAATAAACATTTGATCAGTTTTTTTGTTTTTTTATTATTTAAAAAACTCCATTTATACATTTGTTATATTAGGATAAATAAAAAAAAGTATTGATTACAATGCTAGCATTTCAACTTTTGTAATGAAGTTACTGGAAAATTGTAACGTATAATTTTTAAAAAAAAAAAAACAAATAACATCAAAATACATTTAATAATTTGCATTATAAATATTATAATTTGTTTATTTAGTTTTTTAATATATCTTGAAATTATTATTATTTTTATTTTTATTTTTTTTTGTGTAAAAAATAATTAATCCTTTCTTAATATTAATTATTATTTTGTTCTAATTCTTGATATGCCCACTTTCTCCAAATATCACCTCCTCCGTTTAAAACCTCATTAAATGAATGTAATGTTTTATCATCTGTACCAAATTCAATTTTTTTGTTACTAACACTATTAATTTCACTTTTTTCAATATTGTTAATATTTTTTGTACTTAAGCTTGAAGGTCTACTATTATTTGCTGACATTGAGTCTTGATTTTGAAGCATTCTTAAACTACTTAAAGGTTTCAATGAAGGTGGTGGTTGAAATATTCTTGTATTCATTAATTTATTTGTGTTTGCATACTGGGTTGAGAGATTATTGTAAGTTAGAGACAAGTTGTTTAATTGAAGATCTTCTGCAATATCAGATGACAAAGCACTTCCAACACTTGCTGTATTAAAATTATTTTTTGAATTTATTTTATCAAATTGAGGAGAGTCTGGACATGACATAGAGATAATATTCGAGTGGTTTGATGAAACTGGGGACAGGAAATTACCACAATAGTTACCATTGGAGTTAAAAGTTTCAAGCCTATTATTATTGCTTAACATATTTGGAAGATCATTATCAGAGTTCACAGAATAGATTGAGTCCCTATCTGAAATATCATATCTATAATCATTGTTATTATCAAATGTATAACTTGCAAGGTTTTTGTACATCAAATCATCATATTTTGATAGCTTAGGAACATTGTTCAAAAACTCTAAAACCTCTCTTTCTTCATATTCCAATAATTTGAATTCATTTTTATGTAAAATAGTTAGGTAAATAAATATTTGCTGGGTGTGGATGTCTATCAAAGAATAAGGGAAAACATTGTTTGATTTCTTAGTTTGGTTGTAAACTTGTGAATTTGAATTTAAGTTTTCAATTTTTTTACCATCATTAGATTCTTTGTTTTCAACAATATTTTCTTTATTACTATTATTATTGTTGTTGTTGATATTAATTGTGTTATTGCTTTCCCCTGCGCTTTTTGGTGTGGCACTTCCACTTGAAGAACTTTCATTTTGTTTATTTCTTTTTAATAATTCTTCAAAAATGTAAAAATCTAAAGTAGCTTTATTCAATTTCATTTGATTCAAATCAGGAAACCAAAAATAGTCCTCATTTTGATTACAATATTTTTCAATTTGTTGTTTCAAAGATAGATCACCAATCTGTTGAGGAATCAGCCATCTCTCAGGCATTTCATTTTTGTAAAAATGGGTAATCTTCAAATTATCATTCTTGTATTTTAAAAAAAAATCTAAATTCATTGGATTAGCTCTCCAGCCAAACATTAAATCCCAAAATCGTGCTCTATCAGATTTATGGAAAGTTCTGACAGATGCAAATTTAAGCCAATAATACATCCATGAATTTTGAGATGTGTTTATAACACCAGATAGTTGATCAATGAAAGGTTGGTATAAATCAGGAAAACAATCCTCAAACATTTTATAAAAAAGATTTTGATTAAAATTAAAATCACCACCACTAATTACAGGAGAGTAATCTTGAGATAATTTGGACTCTTGATTGCCAATAATTGTTTTCAAATCTGGTGCATGTAAAAACACTAATAATGTTTTTTCAAATAATTCTTGAAAAGTGGTTCTCTCTGTTAATAAATTGATATTTTTGTTAGCATAAACTTCTGATATATTATCTATCAAGGGATATTCCAAAAACAAATTTCTACTAATTTTTTTCAAAACTTTTTCATTTGTTGTTGCTGTTGAAAAATCAGTTCCAGTATTTGAAATAGTATCAGTTTCATGTTTATTATTAGTATGCAAATGGGTAGATCTATAAAAGGATCTACCTGGTAAAACATTCAATGTCTCTTTTTCTGCTTCATAAGGAAGTGGAGAGCACCATTCCATCAAAGAGAGACAAACCCAAGTCAATCCAGATTCATATTTAAATATTTTCCCCCATTTATTCAAAAACTTCATTACACAGTCTATAATTTCTTTCACCAAAACTGTGTCTTCATGTTTCACCATTATGTATTTGCTTATATCTTTTTTAATGCTATGAATAAGATCTTTCTGTTCTCTATTTTCTGGTTGATAATCCCAATTAATATGATGAGTTTGAGTAGTTTCACTGTCTTTTTCTTCTTCATTATCTTTTTCTTCTTCCTTGTTCTTCTTCTTATTTTGATCTTTTTCAGTAATTGTCTCCTTTCCACTAACTTTTGATAAAGAGGAGAAAGAAGATGTTGTTGATTCTTTGTTATCATCCTTTAACTGTTCATGCTTTATACTAAAATGCAATGTGTTTGTCATGATATTAGGACATAATACAAATGGATGATACTTTAATAGAATTGGCCATACCAAGTGTCTTAGCTGAGGGGGGATACCAGAAGTTCTTGCAAGATATGCAAGAGCATTATGATCATTCTCTTTCACCAGTTCAACAACTTCCTTCATAAGTGTTTGTTTAAATTTCATTGAGTCCTCATAGTTTTGATGTTTTTGGTATTGATGAAGGTGATGAGATTGATAGTTTGAATTTGTTCCGTTACTTTTTTTATTAATTGATTTTATGTTATTATTACTAGGTGTTGAGTTAAGTTGTGTAGATCCTTTAGACTCTGTTGTTGTAGCATTATTATTCATCAATAAATTGTTGCTGGTTGTTGTCCTATTGCTATTTTGGATTTGAAATGTGTTTAAAGAATTAGATATATTGATATTGTTGCTATTTAAAATATTTTCTTTCACTGGCCTATTATTATTATTATCTTTATTTTCTGTCATATTTTAAAGTATCTCTTTTGTTTCAAATAAATATATTATTATATATGATTATTGAATGGTTTGCTTTATTTTTTTTTTCAGACACTGGAAAAAAAAAAACTCCTTTGAAAATTGTTGTATTTTTAAAAAAATTAAAAACAATATATGGTATTTAGCAATGATAAATATTTAGATGTTGTGAATTAATCAAAATGGTTTTTAATAATTTTTTTATTTTAATTTAGATTTTCTAAAATATCTTATTACTTTAAAAGTACATGCTAATATATTTACTATGTAGAAAAAAAAGTATGAGCAAATATATTTATATAATTTTTTTTTTTTTTTTTCACTTCTGTTTTTTTTTTATTATTTCTTCCACTTAAAGCCGGTGTGATAGTAATAATATTTTGCATTTTGTATTTTCCCACGAGGTTAAAGAAAAAAAAAAAATATATATATATTTTTTAAATATTGTTTGAGAAGAAGGGAAGGGTAAAGAATTTATAAAATTATCAAGTTTTCGGGTAATATAAAGTATATTATTTATTAGTTTTGTTGTTTTTAAAAACTTTCGGAGAAATAAACGTTGGATAAATAAGATAATAATAATATTTATATAAATTATTGTGTATCCTTTTTGAATAAAATTTATATTGACTTTTATTTATTTATTTACTTGAAATACCCCTTAAAATTATTATATAGTTTAAAAGTAGTCTCGGAAAAATTAAAATAAATTAATAAAATAACATGATCTTTTATCAATATTATCTTTTTTTTTTTTTTTTTGAAAAAAAGGAAATGAAAACAATACTTTCTTTAATTAAACTGAGTTATTTGTTGAAAAAAAGTGACTTTCATTAAAAGCATTGAATATTTTATGATTACGCTCTCATAATAAGTAAAAAAATAAGCATATACCACCTGATCACGTATGTATATACGTAAAGATTTTTATACCTAATATATGTTTAAAGAAAAAAATCATTAGCAAGCATATAAACAAACTAGTATACATTAAGATTTATCTGTACATATTGCTATTTGCATGTATTTAATCAACTTTTAAATAAAAAGGTATATGTTATTAAACTTCTCCCCTTATTTTTTAAAAAAATGCACATAAATTATTATCCCTTTTGAAAATTTAGTATATAACTTTTCATATTTACAAATAAACAAAAAACTTTTTAATATTGATATTAAAAAATGCCAAGAGAAAACAAAAAAGACAAAAAAAAATTGATTATAAACTTTATTTTTAAACAACTATAATCTTAAGAAAAAGTTTGTTTACTTTTATTCAAGCTTTTATAGTTTTAGTAGTTAAAAAAAACTCTGTTGTGAATATATTTAGGGGACTTTGTTTAAACTTTATATACTACCCCTTGGGAAATTATAAACAAAATAAATTAATCGTAAATTGTCTTTTTATTTCCTTAAATCTTGAGACCGCTACCTAAATATTTTTTCCGTTTATTTTTTTTTACCCACCTAAAAAAAAAAAAAAGGACAAAGCACAAGTTTATTCTCAAAGGCTGTTTTTTTTTTTTTTTTTTTTTTTTTTTTTTTTTTTTTTTTTTTTTTTTTTTTAATTGTTTGAAATTTTTATTTTAATTTTTGGGGCCAGATCTTTTTCCCTATCCTTGGTAATGAAAAAAAAAAATAAACATATATATAAACATATATATAAATATTTTCTGATAGAAAGAATTAAACAATGATGTTGCAAAAGAAAATAAACTATTAGAAACACACCAAGTCATTTGTTCTAATAAATTAGTATTTAAAATCTGTTATTTGTATAATAACATTGAGCTTTATATCATACTTTTGTTGATAATTTTTTTATATAAGTATATAATAAACATATCAAAAAAACTATTTCTTCAATAAAAAAATAAAAAATAATAATATATAAAATAAATTGTTTTAGAAAATAAACAATATTACTTTAAAAATACATTTAAAACTAATTTTGTTTTTTAATAGTACATAGTTATTTTAAATTTTTAGGTAAAAAAAAAACATAAAACAGTAAAACATAACACCTTTGTTTTAGTATAAACTATAAATACCCACACTTAAACTTGGTCTTTTTTTTTTTACTTTCGTTCTTTGTTTTATTTTTTAATTATAAGATTATTTTTTTTCCTTCATTTTTAATAATAATTTAAGAATGAATTTTTTTATACATATATCATTGGTTTTTTTGTTACTGTTTAATCTGGTTACAGGATTAACGCAAGATTACTGTAATACAGAGCTACCTTCAGATGCAGTTCAAAAGGATTCTTCTACTTATATGTCCAATGGGCTATGCATTACAGATTGCCAAGGATACAAATACGCCATTGTTCAATATGAAAGCTGCTGGTGTTCTGATGATGATCCAAGTGATGTGGTATCTGTTTCAAATTGTGATGAAGGTTGTCCAGGATATAATATTGAGTCATGTGGTTCCGCATCTACTTATTATGGTTGGCTTATAGTATCGAATGCTTATGTCTCCGGTTCTTCAGCTACGTCATTCAGTTATTCATCCATTGCGGTGAGTAGTCAATCTTTAAGTACAAGTGGAAGTTCTGATTCTTCTAGTACAAGTACAAGTTCTGCTTCCTCAAGTTCTAGTTCTGTTTCTTCAAGTTCTAGTTCTGTTTCTTCAAGTTCTAGTTCTGTTTCCTCAAGTTCTAGTTCTGCTTCTTCAAGTTCTAGCTCTAGTTCTAGTTCTGCTTCTTCAAGTTCTAGTTCTAGTTCTGCTTCTTCAAGTTCATCATCCTCTTCCCCTACTTCAACCACTTCTTCTACTACATCCAGCTCTTCATCTTTTTCTTCCCCTACTTCTACTACCTCCTCTTCTCACACTTCATCATCATCATCTTCTTCTTCCTCTTCTTCCACTAGTGCTAGATCATCAGTAGTTGTTCAAACAGTTGTGACAACAGTTGAAGTCACAACATTAAACCCACAAAGTACCACAGGTTCTGGTAGTCAAGCAACGACACAAAGCGGTTCAACTCAAATAATCCAATCTGTATACACAACAGTAATTGTTTCCACTACTGTCTCACCAAGTAGCAGTACTAGTGGAGGCAGTAGTAAAGGAAGCAGTTCCGGATCAGATAGTAGCTCTAGCAGTACGAAAAAAAAAGGCTTTTGGCAAAGTAAAGGGAAAGTTGCAGGAACATTTGTGGTTGTAGGATTGGTTATATTTCTTTTGATATTGCTTTTGCTTTATCTATTTTATTTCAAGCCAAGAAATGAGATTAAGAAACAGAGTGAGTTTGAGAGAACTTATAATGAAATCATACAATCGAATCTTAGAGATTCTCTTGAAAATGACAGTCAAAAGACGGCAGGTGTTGTGGCTGTCAATAATGCTTTAAGAGGGTTTCAAGAATTTGATTCTGATGTTTCTTCTTCAAATATGAATGAGAAACAGCAACAACAACAACAATATGGTGGGAAAGATGGTTTTGATTCTGTTGCTGGAGGAGTAGTGAGAACAGGTACTTCAAGAACCGCTTCTCATAGTCGTCAAGATTCACAAAATACTTTTGCAGATATCAAAAATATAAGGGACCAAGATTTCAATCCCGATTATGAAATGTTGGATGAGGATGAAGAAAGAATTACAAATGATAATTTGATTATGCATGGTGATCATGATGATTACAGTCATGATGATGATGATGATGACGAAGAAGATGAGGTTTATACGAATAATGGGGAGGAAGAAGGAAATTTGAGTAATGATGATATTTTCCTTCCTCCAAGAATGAGTCTAGGTGCTTTGAAAGTTGTTAACAAAAGTCAAAGTACTATTGATAAAGTAGACACAGATAATGAACAATAAGAATAATTGAATAAATTAATATATTAATATAAAAAAGCTTTCAACAGTTGAATTGGCTTCTTAGTTTCAATTACTATCGGAATAACCTTCTTTATAAATAAAGTACAAACATGGCATAGATAAATATATATATATAATATAAATATAAAACATGACAGTATAACACATTTGTTGTTTAATAATTATTTAAAATATTCTAGTGTTATATAATACAAGAAGTGCACGTTTTTATTACATAATATATATATATATATATTAACATTAAAATATATGTATCTTTATTGTTGTTTTTTTGTTTGTTTGTTTCAGCCCCTTCTTTAATTCTTTCCTCTTTTGTTTATTTTTTTCCAGTAATAAAAAAAAAATACTAATTATATATTTTACACTACATATTCCCTCTCAAAAAATACGAAAAATATTCTTCACATACACACATATTTCAATATAATCAAGTAATAAATACATTTGTACAGAGATTTCTAACAAATAAAATATGTATATATATTCATAATACTAACATTTATTTAATTATAAAACATATTATATCTATTATTTTTGGAAATATTGTTTCAAAACACTTCTTTTTAAAAGGAAGATTATATTATAATCACTTGTCAGTATTTTTTTTATTTCCTTTGCAATCGAAAAAAAAATAATAATTAACCTTTATTAAGCGAAAAAAAAAAAAAAAAAAATTAAATTAAATTAAATTAAAATTAATTTAAAAAATTATAATAATAATCATCATTATACAGTAAAAAAAAAAATTTAAACAAGAATATTATTAGTACATATTTTTTTTTTTAGATAAATGTGTATTTTATTTTAATTTATTTAATATTCATACATTTTTTATCTAGTTGCTTCTTGATGATATTAATAATATTAATTTTTAAATAAAATATAAAACATATATTATAAATTAATATTTATATACATCTAGAAGGAATTTTTTTTTAATCTATAAAAAAAAAATTATTTACATTAAAGTTTAACTTTAATAATAATTATTATTATTATAAATCTTACTTATACGTGGTATGTTATTTTATTAGTAAGTACCACATGACCCTTAACAATAGGTGATTATATTCGTGATTACACACTTTGTTATCATCACCGATTTATAATTTTTTTTTTTTACAATTTCCTTTTATTGTTTTATAATTTTTTTAAATTGTTTATTTTATTTAAAATTTTTTATTTTATAATTTCTGAGAAATGGAAAAAAGAGCGAAGTAAAAAAAATATTAATAAACAGCCCCGCATTCCTTCTTTTGTTTAAAATAATAAAAAAAGATATATAATTTACGATAAGTCATTTTTCCAGTCGTCAATTATTTACTTTTAAACAAAAAAAAAACTGTTAATATTTTATAAATTGTTAAAACTAAAATAGAAATTATAATAAAAAAATAATTTACTTGTTTAATAAAATGGAATACCCTTAAAAATTAATTAATTATAATAGGTATATATTATATCATTTATTATTATTATTTTACTTAAACGAATTTAACTGTAAAGTATTTAAGAACTCTCTATCCATCACTATCATTTACTGAAATGAAAAATAAGAATAATAATAGTAATTATACTATAAAATAATAAAAATAAGATTTATTTATATATATATATATTTACTTATTTATTTTTAAGAAACCAATACGAATTCTAAAAAATATTATTTGTTCTATTTTTTATTTTTTTTGTTTTCTGCTTCTGCTTCTTCCATTATTGTTATTCTCTATAATGCCAAAAAAGGGAAAGATTAAAGAAAAAGATATTGCTAGTAGTAATAACGATGATTTTATTGATTTTTCTTTTTTTAAAACTCCATCTTTTAAGGTAACTGCTAATAATGATACCACCAAAGACCATTTAAAATACAATACAGATTCTCTAAATGCTTCAGAAAAATTACACCGTAATTCAATCATCTTCCCAATAATATCGCCAAAACTAGAAAAGAAAAAAGAAAAAAATTATAACAATAATATCTATAGTAATTATATTCATAATAATAAAATTCTGGAAAATAGTTTTAATGACTATCAAAATTTTGCATTTAACAATTATTTAGATTTTCATAATAATAACAATAACATCTGCATCAATAGTTTTTTTATTGAAAAGGACGAAACAAAACCTTCTTATGATAAATTAAATTATTTAGAGAAATCTCATATTGAACATAAAAATGCCACAATACCTATTGTTAACAAAGAATGGAATGCCTCTTCGATCGAAATTATTAACAATTCAGCCATTAGTTCTTCTTACAAATACTGTGATGATAGTGGTAAAATTACTCAAAGTATAACTTCAAGTCAAAGCAGTCCTGATTTTTCAATCAACAGCAATAGCAACAATTACACTGATGATACTACTGATTTTTATACTGAACCTTCTTCTGCAAGAACTTCACTTGTCTCTATGGATCTTAAGATTTTAGATAGAAATAACTCAGATGCTGGAAATAATCTTGTCACTTGCTTTTGGAGGGATTGTAATATGATATTTGGTCATGCTAAAATCTTATACAAACATATTTGTGAAGATCATATAGGTAGAAAACATCCACCAACACATGAATACCATTGTCTTTGGGGTAACTGTAAGCACCCAATGACTTACAAAAAAGACCATTTAGTATCTCATATAATGGTTCATGTTCCAATGAAGAATTTCTCTTGTGAGACTTGTAAAAAAAAATTCAAAAGATCTCATGATTTGAAAAAACATTCAAAGATTCATTTAAAAAATTGTATAAAGGATAAAGAAAAAAATTCTAAACCTCAAAAAAAAAAATTTAAAAAATCACCTTTATTCTCTAAAAAGTCTTCAGTTTATTATTCTGCAGTTAATGATATTAATCAAATGGCTCCACGAGAAGTTACTGATAAAATTTCTGTGGAATATCATCAATTACAGTTCAATTATTATCAAATGCTTCAACAACAGGAATCACAACAATATCGTTCATACCCTTCTACAAAAGAACATTCTAATTCTTAAAATATGTTCCCTCCTCATGCTTCAACATATACAACTTTGAATCTCAAAGCAAAAGAGTCAATATCTCAACATCAGCAAATTTTTGCATCTGCATCAAATTTAAATTGATTCAAAAAAAAAAAAAAAAAAAAAAAAAGGAAAACAATTTACATCCCCAAGTTTAACGAACTTTCATCAAAACAAATATCTTAACAAAATAATACAGATGGTTTGGTTTAAAATCTATTAACTGAAACCATAATGCTAACTTTATTTCAATTATAAACAATTTTAGTTCAATAATGATAAAAATATCATAAAAGAGAAGTTTGAGAATTAAATGTAGTAAACTTTTAAATTTATCTTAGCATAAAAGAGAAAAATTTTTTTTAAAATAAAATTATTTAAAACCTACACTTTCATCTTGTTCATGCTCTGTTTTTTTTATAATCTTGAACTTGAGACTGTTTATAAACAATCTCTACAAAATTATCCTTTCGCTTTATTTAAAAAAAAAAAATGATACCCCCCGTTTCTATATATACATTATTCTTCGTTTAATTCTTTGCTTTCAAAATATATGTATTAAATAATCATTTGACATTTACTTAATATTTGGTTTTCTCTTTTTTAAATTATTGCTTATATGAATAATAAGTATGTTTTCTTTTCATAACATTATAGGTAAATGCACAAAGCATTTAACGTTTTATTTTTCTTCTCTTTTATACAATTTATTTTTTCTTCATACACAAATTTTATCTCATATATTAATTGAAGAAGAGAAGAATTAATAACAAATTAAATTCCTTTATATATAAACTGTTGCTTCTCATTTGAATCATTATTACTGATTTCTAAAAGTGCATTTACTAGTTTAGCAGCATTTTAACCTATTTAACAAACAAAAAAAACATAATTCCAGCGAAAACGTGACAACTGGCAATTTAAAAATAAAAAAAAGCAATTTTTTTTTATAATGTTTAATTTTTTTAAATAAATATTGTATCTAAATACCATAAACATATGAAAAAGAAATTCAAACCTTGAAATAAACTAAAATTCATTCATTCTTTTTTCTTTTTTAATGTCTTCAGAATATGAATCTAGTGATAATGAAAGTTGTTCAAATTATCAAGAGACGTCTAGTGCAAATTTTGTAAATCAAGACTCCCTTTTCTTTGCAGTCGAGTTTGGCAAATCTATTAAACAAATCAATGAAAATGTTATCCATTTAATACTTGATACAAGTAATAAAAGTCTTTATTTTTTAGGTAAACTTACGTTTAAGCTTATAGAAGGTGAGTTTATATATAATGACATTAAATACAGCAGTAATACTATAAAAGACCAGGATATCACAATATGGCAATCAACAGCCAAATCAATTTCACCATTAGTATCAAACACAGATAATGTAATACTCGAGGTTTACATAGATAAATGCAAAGTTCCTAATTTTAACAAGAGCACTTCAAAATTCAGAAATATTTTTCACTATCCTTCTTCAGAATCAATATTTGCTTTAGAAAACCATTTTCAAATATTGACAAAGGAAGATAAACTTAAATTTAGAGAAATGGAAACAGCATCCATTTGGAAAAATTTTATAGATCATAAAATTCAACAATCAAATAAAACCACAACCATTTGTCTTGGTGCAAAAAATAGCGGTAAAACAACTTTTAATAAGCAACTTCTTGACAATTATAGAGCAAATGGAGAAGATGTAGCATTCATTGATCTTGACCCTGGTCAACAAGTCTTTGGTCAACCAGGTTGTATTTCCATTTGTGAGTTTAAATCTTTTGAGGAATCGAATACAATAATACTTGGAGATTCTTTGATGCCTTTAGAAAATAGTAATGATAATAACGATCATGTGAATACGTTTATTGGAAGTTATGATTGTGCTAAATATTACCACCATTACACTAATAAAGTTTCAACATTATTAAACAAATATAACTTTGGACATGAAAATGTTATTGTGAATATGCCTGGTTGGATGAATGGATTAGGTAGAAATTTTGTTTCTTTAGTTATTGAAACCATTAAATCTGTTACTGATGATGTTGAAGTTTTGTTTTTGGGTAGTGATTCTGAATGGCAAAAATTTAACATAGAGATTGATATTGATAGTTTTATTTTCAGCAATTCCCTATTTGATTCAAATTCTTATAATCACTATATTCAACAAAATTGGAATTCTACTCATCTTAGAGAATATAGACTTTTAGCTACTCTCCATGATCCTGAAAATGATGATATCTTATTGAGACAAAAACCTTGTAAAATAACATACGGTTTTAATGATTATAATGTAAAGTTAATTAAATTTATCCAATTAGGTGATCAAATTCCAACAAAAAATGAGGAATTAACTTTTTTGAAAACTTTGCCAGGATCTCTTATTGGTATATTTAAGAGTCATATTGATGAAAACTTTATTAAAAATTTTAATCCTTCAATATTTGATAATTTTGATCTATCAGATGAAGATGTTTTAGTAACGCAAGCAGTAGTTCACTCTATTAACACTACTGAAAAATATTTAAATATCATAATTCCAAATAGAAACATTGATAAATTGGATATTATAAATGATTCCAGTTTCAATTGTTATAAACTTTTAACAACAGCAATTGGTTTACCGTCTTATGAATTCATTCCAAATGAAGATCCAATAATTCAAAATTTCAATGGTCTTCCACCATATATAACCGATATTCCATTAAAGAAAAATGAACATACATGGAAAGTTAGGAAGAATATTATGAGAAAAAGTCAACAATAATAGACAACAAATTAATTACTAAATTATATATATATATAATGAAAAAAATATATTTTCTGTAACATTTTATTCAACATCAGCAACATTTGGCTCACTTTTATCATTTTTTTCATCAGTAATTTCTTTTTCTTCTTCAATCCAACCCATTTTCTTATTCAATCTATCATATTTCAATCTGTCTCTATCACTAACAGATGGTTTAATTTTCTTTAGTGCACCCATGAAATCTTCCATAGTGACTAATATATTATCGTCACCATCTCCCTCTGAATCAACTATCATTTGATCAAATTCTTTATCTAAATCATTTTCAGAAACTGAATGGAAAGTTTCGCTTGCAAAAAAATTTCTCTTTAAAGCTATAACAGAACTTTCTCTTACTAATGCATGAATATCAGCACCAGAGAAATTGTTACATTTTTCGTTAGCTACAATTTTTTCCAAATTAACATCAGAACTGATTGGAGTACCATTACATTTCACTATAGTTTTCAAAATATCTAGCTTTTCTGCCATATTTGGCAATTCAATAAACAATGTTTTATCCAATCTACCTGGTCTCAACATTGCAGGATCAATCATATCAGGTCTATTAGTAGCACCAACAACAAATATACCATTTCTATCATTCAAACCGTCTAGTTCAGTTAAAAGAGTATTAACAACTCTTGAAGATGATTCACTCATTGTGGAATCTCTTCTAGGTACCAAAGAATCCAATTCATCAAAAAAAATAATACATGGAATAGAAGCTCTAGCTCTAGAGAAAACTTGTCTAATAGCCCTTTCAGATTCACCAACATATTTATTTAACAATTCTGGCCCTTTAACAGAAATAAAATTAGCTCTAGATTCATTGGCTACCGCTTTAGCTAAAAGAGTTTTACCACAACCAGGTGGACCCCATAGCAATACACCAGCTGGAGCAGATATTCCAACTTTTTCATAAATTTCTGGTTTCTTAATAGGTTGTACAATTGCCATATTCAATTCTACTCTGATCTTTGTTAAAGCACCAATATTGGCCCATGTGACATCTGGAACAGTAGCAAAACCTTCTCTTTTAGCAGTTGGTTGAATAGATGGCAAAGCTTTCAAAAAATCTTGATATGTGATGCATATATGCTGAAGTTGTTCATCAGTTAAAGGTTTGTCAAATTTGTTTAAAAATGCTTGAATCAAAGACAACGGTAGTGGATCAATCATATTGCTACTGTTTTTTAATAATGCTTCTTGTCCATTAACTCCATCAGGCAAAGCATTTTCGTTACCAAGCAATTCTTTAAATACTCTTTTAATCGCACAAGTACCAGCAGCAGTGACTAATGATTTCAAATCAGCACCAACAAAACCTGGAGTCAATTTAGCTAATTTAGGAAAATCAATCTTATCATTCTCAGGATCAGATTTCAAATGAGAGCACATTTTTGTCAATATGTTCAATCTAGCTAGCTCATTTGGAACATTTAAACAAATTTCTCTGTCGAATCTACCAGCTCTTCTTAATGCCGAATCTAAAGAATCTGGTCTATTAGTAGCACCAATAACTATAACAGGTTTGTAATTAGTCTTTTCAAAAGAAAGCTCATCCATAGATGTTAGTAATTGTGCTACAATTCTTCTTTCCATTTCTCTTTGAGCACCACCATCTCTCTTTGGAGTTATAGCATCAATTTCATCTATAAACATTATACATGGTGCAAGACTCTTTGCCTCTTGAAATAATTCTCTCACTTTTTTTTCACTCTCACCAGACATACCAGAGACAACGGATGGTGCAGAAACAGATATGAATGGAACTTTTAATTCACCAGCAAGAGCATTGGCTATTGTGGTTTTACCACAACCAGGTGGTCCATGTAAAAGAATACCTCTTGAAGGTTCAACACCAGTGGTTTTGTATATTTCAGGATGCAATATTGGAAGACCTATCAGTTCCATCAATTGAGATACAATATCGTCCATACCTCCTAACTCTGCTAAATTGGTTAAGGGAGGAGATCTATCTTGAACTTTGGATTTCTTGGCCGGTTTTGAACTAGAAACTTCATCTCTTTGTCTTTTTTTATTGCTGTTGTTATTATTTTGTTCATTAAGTTTTTCAATTTTTTTGTTGGCTTGTTTTACATTCCAAGAAGATAAAATTTCCTTGTTCATATTATTATTTACATCAATATCGGGGACTAGATTGGATACTGCAAGTTTTTGATTCTTTGAATCAAATACAAATTGGATTTCAGGCTCTGGTTCAGATTCTGATTCATCTCCTAAAACTAAAACTTCTTTTTTGTTCATATTATTATCAAGTTCGTCAGCTTCCATGTCAACATCTTCGATATCATTACTTTCATTTATTTCATCTTTTTGTTCTTCAAACTCTTCCTTTTCAGCATCAACTACAGTTTTCAAAACTCTATCTAAACATTTTTCCATAGAAAGTTTTTTGACTCTTTTTAAAGATATATCCTTGGATAAACAAAAGTTTAAAGTTTCCATATAATCTAAATCTTTAGCAAAGAAAGTTTCAGGATATGGATCTTTTAATATCGCAAAATATTCATTATCAATTCCATCATCATCTGACTCATCACTACTCTCACTATTATTTTCATTAACAGTTGTTTTTTTGTTTTTTATTAATTTTTGTTTATCTTCAAATTCTTGTTTCTTCTTCAAATATTCTCTTTGTTTTTCAACAGATTTTGTGTCTAAAAACCTTTCTACAAGAGCTTGGACTTTATTGTCCATTGTACCTGTAATATGATTTTTTTTTGGACCTCTAAATTTAACCATTTTGGAAATTCTATGTTAATACAGTTTAAAATTAGAATAAAAAGTATTAATTTGTTATTATTTAATTAATTCTTGGGGAATTTTTTTATTTAAAAATTTTAAAGAATTATTATAACTAAAATTGATGATTTAGATAGATAGTATATGAAATTAGTATATATTTGTTTTTGTTTGAAGTGCAAATATTAAAAAAAAAAAATTAAAAAAAAAAAAACAGGTAGAAATATTAGAGTTTCCCAATATGGCAAACAATTATTATTTTTTTTCATTTAAAAAGAAAAGTTCTTTGTAAGTAAAAAAAAACATAACGCTACCATATCTCAAAATATATATAAGAATAAAAAAAATAACTCCGAAAAAATGTAAACGAATAAAAAAAAGCACTTTAATTTCCTTCGGGAAAAAAAATAAAAATATAATTAAAAAAAAATTAGTAATTTTATAATTTAAAGGATTTTTTTTTTTTGGTTTCTTCGAGAATTTTTCTTTTTTCTCAAAAAGTTAAAATAATTCGTTAAAAAGGGAATTATTTATTTAAAGAAACCATTATAAAAAAGCCTTTAAAGACCAATTAGAATCATAGCTTCATAGCATATCATACACTTTTATTTTTCTTTAATTATTTTTAAAGTGGTGTCTTGCTAATACCTCCTATTTATTTATATCATATTAGTAAAAAAAAAATGTTAAGCACAAAATCAATTACCCTGTTTTCTACTCAATTAAACAGATTTACAACAAAAAATATAAGACTTATAAGTAATAATTCTATTCTGAATTTACAACAACCTCAAGCAAGAAACAGAGTAAACACATCAGAAAAAATTTTATTTGAAGATTTAAGAACTAATACTAGAAACTTTGATGAAAACGAGCTAAAAGCAAAAAATAACTGGGCTAAAAACACTGTACAAACAAAAACTTGGTCTACCTATAAACTCCCTTCTAAAGATAGTTTAAAGGAACAAGAAGAAAAACTGAGTCAACAGCTTAAAGCTCAAAGTGCTTCTACAATTTCAAATGTACAAGAAATCCCTACAAGTGATATCAAAGCTGCTACTTTACAATCACCAGCAAAGTTAAGAAGATCTGCAGCAAACACAACATCAGCTTCAAGAGTAGCTAATAGAAGAAGAAACAGACAACAGAAATTGAAAGCTCCTATAACCCTTTTGCCAAATGCACTACTGCATTTAAAGAAACTTAACAATCAGCCAACTCCAAAATATATAAAAATCGGTGTCACATCAAGAGGATGTTCAGGTTTGTCATACGATTTGCAATATGTTACGGAACCAAATAAGTA
Organism: Hanseniaspora sp. CRUB 1602; assembly: GCA_030573575.1. Classification (NCBI taxonomy): domain Eukaryota; kingdom Fungi; phylum Ascomycota; class Saccharomycetes; order Saccharomycodales; family Saccharomycodaceae; genus Hanseniaspora; species Hanseniaspora sp. CRUB 1602. The sequence continues at coordinate 27,044 of JAJMDL010000002.1, read as the reverse complement.
TGATGAAGTTGTTGAGCAAGATGGTGTTAAGATAATTATTGATTCTAAAGCTTTATTAACCATTATTGGATCGGAAATGGATTGGATTGATGATAAGTTGAGTAATAGATTTGTTTTCAAAAATCCTAATTCTAAAGGTACATGTGGTTGTGGTGAAAGTTTCCATGTTTAGAGATAAAAACTTACAAACGGAAAATTTTTAATATTACAATGGTTTATTTATTCTATTTATCTAAATGATTTATGATATTAGATTAATTTTTTTTACTAACATTATGAGAATATATTGTTTCTAATGTCTATTTCATATTTAATTTATTTATTTTTATTTTTAATTTTAGTCATCTTTTTTTTTATCAGCTAAGTTTGATTTTCCGAAACATGGAAAAGCTATAATTTTTTTTTTTGTATTTTTTAAAAAAAAGAATGATTATTGTGTTATCTCCGCAGCATTTAATCAATTCATCAATTTTGGCAAAAACTAGGTATAAATATATACAATAATAATTTCATTATAGTATTATTTTGTTTTTTTTTGTAATTTGTAATTTGTTTTTTTATTTAATTAATTTAAATGTTTACAAAACAAATCAAAACCAAGCTATATAAAACCACTATCTGAATGTTCTTAATCTTTTTTTAAATATATTTATTTATTTTATTAGACAGATAATTTGATTATCTTTAATATATGTAAATGTTTTTTTTTTTTTAATATTACTACAACCAAGCAAGTAATTAAAATTTCATTTACAAAACAAACAAAAAATTATCATAATGAAAAACCTTCAACTTTCTTTTGCCTCAGTTTTACTATTATCTAAATTAAACAATGCTTTACCAGTTTTAACCAAAAAAGAAGAATCTTTCCAAAATCATATTGCTCCAGAAATTTCTAATAATCCAACAGATATTGTATATAGAGCTGATTTTCCTTTCTTCAACTCCCCAAATGTGGTTGGTATCGTCCAGTTTTATTCTATAAACGGTACTGCAAAAGTACATGTTGATTTAACTGGTTTACCAAAAAATGCAGGTCTTTTTTCGTATCATATTCATGAAAATGGTATTTCATATGATACACCAGACCAACAAAATGCTTGTGAATATGCTGGTTTACATTTCAATCCATTTCAAGCACCACTAGCAAACAATGTTAACTGTGACTCTTTTGAAGATGATTCCAAATGTCAAGTAGGTGATTTATCTGGTAAACACGGTTTAATTAACACTACATGTTTTGAAACATATTACTATGATCCATACATTTCTCTTAATCCAAATGATCCAGCATTTATTGGTGGTAAATCATTAGTTATTCATTTAGAGGACAATTCTAAGTTGGCTTGTGCTAATATTATTCCATCAACAGAACCAGAGGATTTAGTGTTAATCAATCCAGAATCTGAAGTTGCTCAAATAAAAGATTTTATTGAAGCTGCTACTGGTGACAGAACAAAGATTTATGATTTTGAAGGTGGTATTTTTGATAAAAGAGATAATAATTACGAAATGTATGAAGATTTAGACTGGGGTTTTGAAGCTGATGATGATGATGATTATGATGGTGCTGATGACAGCAGTGATGAGTATAAATTACATGATGGTGATAAGAATATGAAGCACTCTGTTGACGTTTCTCCAGTGTCTAACAACGGTAGCTCAACCAATAGTAACATAAGTTCTTTGGTAAATAGTACACTAAGCAATTCTACTCTGCCATTAGCTAGTAATGCTGTTGGTAATGTCATTAACAATTTACAATTGTGGGACTCTTTAAGAATAATCTTGGTTACTGTGTTTATGGTGCTATTCTAATGGGGAAAAATAATAATAATAATAAATAAATAAATTTTAAAAATAATTGAATAAATTAATGATATATAAAAAAAACAATGTAGAATATTATAAAAAAGTAAATATATATGTTTACCTATTTTTTTTTTTTAATATATATATATATATAATAATAATAATCTATAACTAAAGATCAAATAAACATTATAATATCTTAATATGATTACAATTTTTTTTTATAAAATACAACAAAACAACTACTTTAATTAACATAACTTTGCTACATATTATCTTAGAAATGTAAACATTTTTATGTGTTAATATTCACGTGACATTTTGTTTGTGTTTGGTAAGGTGGAAATTTTGCTACCAGAAAAAAAAAGAGAAGAAAAATCTTTGACCTCATTAAATTTTAAATTTGTTTTTTTCAAAATATTAAATAATAGATATACATATATTCATACAAAACCAATCCACATGTTTATCTAACAGTAAACATTAGAATGAACAAATGCTTATATAAACTCAACATTATTTCTAACTCTTTAATGAAACCTTCACTACGGCTCAATAGTATTATAAAATACCCATTAATCAATTACAATAATCTACGATATTTTTCAAATAAATCTAAGTACGAAAATAATAACAAAAACAATGAAGAAGATAAATCATCTTTACCACTTCTCAAAACAAACTATAAATCAACATCTTTAAATAGTGATCAATTTATAACTTGTACAATAATAAACAATAAAGGGAAAATTACAGATATTTTCAAAAAATTCAAGAAATGGGAATTTTTACAACAAAATGAACTATACCCAAGAGATTTGAGAAAGATTGATTCATCCAATATTGATATTATTCCATCCATTGCTGTCAAACCCGGAAAATGTATAATTGTAAATCTTTTACATATAAAAACATTGATTAAGTGTGATGAGGTTATGATATTTGATACAAGCAGTAGTGATGAAAATAAATTAAATACTAATTATATGAGTAATTTGTTATATGAATTAGAAGGAAGGCTAACATTGAACAATAAAAATAACAGCAGTAACAACAGTAATATTCAAACAACTCCCTTTGAACTGCAAGTGTTGGAAACCATAATGATGAATATTTTGGGTGTTCTTGATAAACAATGTAAGGAAATTGAATTAGAGTGTGGCTCTGTGTTAAAGAACTTGGAAAACCAAATAGATAGAGAGAAATTGAAAGATTTATTGATTAAATCAAAAAGCTTGTCTACATTCCATCAAAGATGCCTTTTGATAAGAGATGTGTTGGATGAACTTTTAGAGACTGATGAAGATTTGCAAGGAATGTCATTAACATTATTGTCTAATCAAGATGTTGATGCTATAGATAATGCTGAATTAGAAAAAGCTAGTGGTAATTGTGAAATGATGCTTGAAACTTATTATTACCAGTTCAATGAATTAGTTCAAAGACTAGACACTCTTATAACAAATATTAAATCTACAGAGGATATTGTTAATATCATGTTAGATTCGAATAGAAATTCTTTGATGTTGTTTGAATTAAAAGTTACAATCTACACACTAGGTTTCACCATAGCTACTTTGCTACCGTCATTTTATGGTATGAATTTGAAAAACTTTATAGAAGAATCAGAGTATGGATTTGCTGGTGTCTTTGCATTTTCATGTTTGATGGCTTATATTATTACTTTCTTTAATTTTAGGGCTTTAAGATCTGTTACAAGATTAACTTTGATGAATAACCATACAGGACAAAAAACTGAAAAACATTTCATAAATGCAGAAAATTTGATAAATAAAAACTTATTAAAAACTAAATTGTTTAGTGAGAATATTAAACATAAATTGATGAATAATTGGCTTTTTAAAAGAAAGTTTAATAATGATAAATCTGTCAACAGACTTAACAAACTTGATATGGAATTTAAAAAAAGACAAATACAAAATTATCAGTTAAACTTGAAAAGAAAAAAACCCTTGGATTGGTTTAAAGATTTGTAAATAGAATTATTTATAAATAATAATACAATTGTATATAGCAAGGTTACTGCAATATTGAAGTACTGCTTTTTTAAAAGATAAAATAAAAATATTTGATATTTTGTTATAAGATTATTAAATATAGACCATGTGATATCGGCTTTATAAACTATTTTCAACAGAAATGGGGATAATTTTATATTTTGAATATATTAATTTATCGCTTAGTGTTTTATTTTTTCCCCCTTTCTGTTTTCGCTATACTTGCAGTAGAAAAAAAGCAAGCGGGAAAGTAGAAAACTAAAAAGGAGGCAAATCAAAAAAAAAAAAAAATGAAACAAATAATTTAAAGTTTAAATTTAAGTTAAATGTAAAATATTTAAAAAAAAAAAGAATTAAACAGAATACCTTAAAACATTGATCTTTCAAATATATATATATATATATTGAGTCAATTTCATATTTAATAAGTTATTACTCTCTTTCTTTTAATTCTTTTTATTCATTAGTTAAGATATAAAACACACACAAAAAAAACCAAAAAAAAAAACACCCCTTTTTCTGGACTGTAATTTATTTAAAAGGGAAAAACAACAATAGCAACAACAAAATACAAATAAGAACTTTTTTTTCAAAATTATCAATTATGAGACGTAGCAGATCTAGTTCTGTTAATAGAGATGATAACAATAACTTAAACTTAAAATTAATAACAAATGCTGCTTCAAAAGCTATAACTAATAAGAATAAAAATTCTTTATACAAAAAAGAAATATTTGAATACAAGGATTGTAAACAATTACTGACATTTCAGTCTTTGAAACTACTTTATACTTGCAAAAATACATTAGAAGATGTCATTGCTTCTTTTGAAAATGGAGAGCAAGATAATGACCATGATGTGATTATGATTTCATCAGTTATTGCTACATTATTATACACTTTTGACCTTAATAATTCAAAAATTTTAAAAAAAAGAGTTCAATTATTAATGTGCAACAAATTAGTAAAAATAAAAGATATTTTTGAAAATGATGCCAACAATAATGAATTCATTATAGGCATTCCTGCTCCTGATATGTCAGTTGAAAACTTTGATGAATATAAGAATAAATTTTATAATAAGGATTATCAGTTCAAGCTACTAAAAAGCTGTCATAAAATTATTGAAAATGAGTTATATTTAATAAATAAGAGAAATAATATTATTAATAACAAAATGAATAATGATGCCATTTTCAAACTTGATAAATATTGTTCTAGTTTATGTAATTTTGAAAATATTTATAATTTGATTCCAGAATTGGCAATGGTTTTAGAAGACTTTGAAACTGAATCCACTCAAGAACATCATTTAATAATGGGAACACAAATTTTGCAAAATATTTCAATAACTATAGCCAAAATTTTTAAAAACAATATTGGTAAATATGTTGAGTTAGAAATTATGACTTTTAAAGATGAACACTATTTGTTACATAAGCTATATTTTGTATTATTGATACAATTAAGATATATCAATATATTAGCAAATGTTCTGAAACAGTTTTATGAGACCAATAAATTACTTTTGAAAGATTCTACATTTGTTGCCAAAATTTCTAATATTGAAGATTTTGACAATATTTTATCCACCATTGAATTACTTGAATTTAAATTAATGAAACCGATCACTAATTCAGTAACTTCATTTTGTGTTGAAAATAGTATGATCGTTAATCAATCTAATAATGTTATAGTAGCTTTAAAAGAAAAATATTTTGATTTTTTACAAAATCAATTTTTTAGTTTAGATTTAATGATTAAAGATCTTTTATCAAATTTGGAGTCCACAACAGATGGTATTGCTATTAGTGATTTTAAAAATGATGGTATTGATTCAAAAACAGCTAAACAAAGTAAACGTGCTACTAGTTATTTTGAACAGGTGGCAATTAATAATGAAAATGGAGTTAAAAAAAATGACTCAACTTCAAAGAAAGTTTCATACAATTACAATGCACAAAGAATGAATAGTTTTGAAGCAAACAAAAGAAACAAAATATACAGGACTTCCAGTGATTTAGCTTATATGGAAGATACTGCTGCTTTAAACGCTAAAATAGTAAAATCAGTAAGTAGTTTATCTTCTTCTTCTACCTCATCTTCAAATGCTAGCAGTAGATCAAATTCATTGACTAATCCATCAAAAGTAACTCTTCAAAAAATTTCTTCTATTGATAGTACACAAAGTAGTAGTAGTAAAAATATGAAGAAAGATAATTTATCCAATTCCTCACTCCTTCCGAAAAAACTTTCAAGAACTAGATCTTCATCAGTAAATAGTAACAGTTCAACTGTTAAACTGTCTTCCAAATCTTCTTCTTCAGAAAGCCTCGTAAACTCCACAACTTCAAAATCATTATCAAGGACACCTTCAGTCTCAAATGGAAGTACTGCTACTGTGAAATCTAGATCAAGATCATCTTCATTCAACAATAATAATCCCATTGTTAATAAATCAAGATCAAGATCCTCTTCTGTAAATAACCATAATGGAATGAGACAATTGAAAAATTCCATGGATAATTTAAGTGTGACTGAGGAATTAGAGGAAAATGGAACAGTAGGTCAAAAAGTTAGATTTATAGGTGTTGCTAAGTATCCTATGAAGAATGAAGATCCTATTCCTACGAGACAAGGTTGGTACACAAAACCTGCAGTTTTGCACTATCCGATGCTATCTCCAAATTACATTACTAATATTACAACAATAAAGCAATCACCATTCAATAAACTTAAACAAATGGAAGGATTTGCTTTCAAACATTCTAATGACTTGATTACACAATAAACATTTTTTTTATATGTTCTTAAAATTATTTATAAAATATTTAAATAATAATGAAATATGTTTTTATCGGAGATAAAATTGAGCTTTGTATAAGATTTGTGATAGTATATGACTTTTTTTTTTTTTCTAAAGAAAAATTAATAAAAATTGTAAATTAAATACATAATGTAGAAGAGTATATAGAAATAACCAAAGTGTATAAACATTAAAAAAAAAACGCATTATTACCATTAAGTATTTTTATTAATAATTTTATTTTTTCATTAGTATTATTGCAATGTTAAGTTCAAAATTACCAGAACCAGTACATTCCACTACTGACAATCAACAAGATATTCTTAAATTTAACAAAACTCTTTATAATATCTTCAATGAAGTTTTGAATGATTATAATAAAGAAAAAAGTCGAACATCACATCTTCATGGATTTAAAAGAACCATAGATCCAAATTATAGGGTATCATTTCCTACTGCTAATGATATTAAAGAATGTGAGATTGAAACAATGAAAGTAATATCTTTATTAAAATCAGATAAAAACAAAAGACCCAACAGCTTCACAATTACTAGTGACAACAATAATACCCATTTTGATCCATTAAAACCAAATACAGAAAACAAGAACAAAAGAAAATATACCTCTGAGGAGAATATAGATATTATTGAAAATACAACTTATTCTCAGCCTTTATCTTCAAAGAGTAACAAAAAATTAAAATTGACTAATGTAAAAGCAAAAGATATTCCTGAAAGCATATCTCAATATAGCTTCAGAACTGATGTTATAAATCCATTGGAAAAGACTTTTGCAAACAAAGTTGCTAAACCAATCAATTTATCTGAAAAAACTCAATCTAATGCCGAAACTATGAACAATATTATGAATGATTTAGAATTTAAACACAATGAAAAAATGTCTCAATTAAAAGAGAAAAGAGAGAAAGAAGCAGAAGAAATTAAGAAAGAACAAAATCTAAGAATAGTTCAATCTAGACTTGAACAAGCAAACAATCCTAGATCCAGATTTCAAAAAGCAAGGATTGGTTCAAGATTTGAAGGTCATGGGAGAAGAACAAATAATAATACTCTTGAAAACATTGAAGATTCACAATCTGAATAATCACCATATTATAAAAAAAAAATTGAATACATGTATATATATTAATAGCGGCTATATTTGTAAGGTACAATTTTTTACCATTCATTATTTATATCCTCTGTATCTTTTATATTTACTAAATCATTTGTATTTTTTAAAAAATCTGTATTACTACTTTTATCAACACTTTCAAAATCAATATTTAAATTGTTATTTTTTCTTTGAGAAAAATTGATTCTTTTGATCAATTTTTTATTTCTTTCAATACCAAATTCCTCTAATTTTTTGATAGTTCCTGAAAGTTTTAAAACATTAATAAAGATTGCTTTTATAATTGATCCATTATCTCCACCTGCACTTAGCTGCTGAATCATAGATAACCCCAATATAACAATTTTATAAAAATCAAAAGAACATTTAATTATACCCATCGAAGTTGCATTATTAAAATATTTCATCTGTAACATAATATTTGCTTTGGCAAGACCTTGATCCCCAAGATATATCCTTATCATTTTCTTCAATTCATAAACGATCATTTTTGATGTAATATTAATTTTTTCATTACTTTTTTGGTGTCTATGCTGAAGAATTATGTTTTCAGATGATGTTTCTCCTGTAGGAGGATATAATATTTCAAATAATATGTATCTGTTTTTAAGTCTGACCATTGTTTAATAAGAGAATAAGTTATTTGGTATATATTGTACAGTTATAATGTGCTGGTTCTTTTTTTTTTGTAGTTTCCAATATTTTTATTATTTAAAAAAACAGATGGCTTCCTAAAAGAAATCTGAAAAAAAAAAATAAAAAAATAGTTTAATTTCAGAATTATGCATGTGATCAAAATGTATTAAATTATTTGAATATTACTGATTTGTATATTTTTGTACTTTACCAATAGTAATTATAGAGAATAAGCAACATTAAATAAATTGTTATAATTTTAAGAAAACAAGATTGATAGGTTGTTCCATATTTTTTTTTAAATAACATTTAAATACTTTATTTTTAATATATTATGTTTCAATAATATTAATTACAACCCCTTTTTATTCTCTTATAATCATTAATCAATATAATATTCCCAAAAGAGTAAAAAAAACTAAACTAAAAAAGTTTCTTTTTCTTCTTTTTCAATAAAAAAATTAATATGAATATCAATGTTTTCCCCAATTGAGTAGGTCGTTATCCCCGATGAAAATTTTTATTGAAATTTTTATATGAGTGTGAGAGATGCTTTAAAAATTTTGGTGAACAAAAAACACCAAAAAAAAAAAAGTGTAGAGAGAATAACAGAAAAAAAAAATTTGTAAACTTTTGGTGGCAAATATTAAAAAGAAGCAATTACAAAAATTTATATAACTAAATTTTTTAAAAAAAAAAATATATATTAAAAAACTTCTTAAAAACTCCATATATTACTTCTAAACAACCAATATATTTAAACCTATAATCAATTATCTTAATTGAGAGTTTTTTTTTTTTTTTTTAATCAAAACCAAATTATAGCAATATATCTTTAGCATAATTTTTTTTTAAATTTTATAACGAGCTTCTTCTCTTCCCTTTTTTTTGCTTAAAAAAAAAATAAATAACCAAACATAGTTTTAACATATAATAAATAATAATAAAAAATATATATACAAAAAAGATGTCTCAAGTTAATGAAATTTTACCTAATATGGCAGATCCTGCATTTATTGCATCACAACTAACTATTCCAAACATGGTTACTTTATTGATGAACTCTTTATCTCCAGATCACAACATAAGAACTCCTAGTGAAGCTACTATGTCAGGAATTTTAGAATCACAAGCATACCCTCAATTTTACTACTTGCTATCATCAATAATTGCTGATGAGAGTATAAACCATCCAGATATTAGAGTTTTAGCAAGTATTTTGTTAAAAAATAATCTGATTTCTTCTAAAAACAATACAAATTTGAATAAAAAATTCCAATTGAAATGGTTTCAAATTGGAGATGATATCAGAGATCAAATTAAAGAAAATGTTTTGATTGCTTTAAGCAGTAAATTACCAAAAGTTGCGAATAGTAGTTCTCAAGCCATTGCTGCAATTGCTTTCCATGAGTTGGGTGCAAACACTTGGAATTTGTTACCTACTCTTGTAAACAATACTGCTAACAGCAACACCAATGAGTTATTGAAAAGGGCCTCTTTATTGTGTATTGGTTATATTTGTGAGCAAGGTATCACTAGCAATGATGCTAAGCTGGTAACAAATTTGAGAATGAACTCTGACTCTATCTTGACAGGTTTAGTTCAAGGATGCCAAGATACCAATTCAAATGATCCTACTATAAAATTGACTGCTATAAACTCTTTAATTGATGCTTTAGATTTCATCGATGAAAATATGGCTAGAGACCAGGAAAGAAATTTTTTAATGCAAGTTGTTTGTGAAATGACTCAATCTGCTGTTATTGATTTGAAAATTGCTGCTTTTGGTTGTCTTTGTAAAGTTATGTCTCATTACTACTATTACATGAAGCCTTATATGGAACAAGCAATTTATATGTTGACAGTTAATGGATTAAAAGACCCACATGAAGACAAAAGAGTCAAATCCTTGATTGTGGAATTATGGTCGACCATATGTGAAGAAGAAATTGATTTGAAAGTTTCCTTAGAACAGTATCCTACTGTTGAGACAGCTTTACAAAATGACCCAAAGCTTATCAATTACAATTTCTCTTTGTCTGCGATAAATGACTTGATTCCAATCATTTTAAATTTATTGATTAAAGGGGATGATATTGATGAAGAAGAAGACTTTGAAAGTAGTGAATGGGATGTTACTATGAGTGCTGGTGCCTGTTTACAATTATTTGCTAATAACTGTGGTAACTACATTATGGAATTAGTATTGATGTTTGTTCAACAAAATTTATCTATTGACAACTGGAGAAATAAAGAAGCTGCCATTATGGCTTTCGGATGTATTCTTGATGGTCCAGATCCTAATGAATTGAACAATATAGTATCTCAAGCTTTGCAGCCTATTTTGATGTTGATGGAAAATAATTCTGTTCAAGTCAAAGAGACTGTCTCTTGGTGTATTGGTAGAATCATTGAATTTGCTATAGATGCAATCACTTCCAATGATTTACCAAACATAGTTCAAGCTTTATTGCTAGGTTTCAAAGACCATCCAAGAATCATTACAAATTGTTGTTGGTCATTAATGAATTTGATTGAAAGAGTATCCTTGGATAATTTGAGTGAATATAGTAAAATTTTGAATATCAACTATCCAGTGATTGTTGAACAATTGATGATAATTGTTAATGATAACTCTAATGAAAATGAATATTCATGTAGATCCTCAGCATTTGCTGCTTTGACCAGTATTATAGAAAATTTGAATGAAAGTAATCAAGAGACCGGTCTTGCAATCTTCCATATGTCTTTGAATAAATTACTAGGATTAATTAGCACAGATTTGACTCATGCAACTTCTCATCAAAAGATGATCGCTAATGAATACAAGTCCAGTGTTTTGAGCATATTATCCACTTGTATAAGAAACTTACCTAGACAACAAATTGTTGCTTTGATTCCATCTCTTTGTAACAATTTTGTAACATTATTAGAACAAGGAAAGAAATATGATGATGAATACATCGAAGAAGATGTCTTTTATTGTCTATCCTCAATGACTTTCTGTCTCGGTTCTGATTTTAAAGGTTACTTGCCCCAATTTGCACCATACATGGCTGTTGCCCTTTCTAAGCCAGATACTCAAGCATGTGTTGCTTGTGTGGGTTTGATTGGTGATGTTGCTTCTGGGTTAGGTACAGATTTCAATGAATTTGGTCAGCAACTGATTTCTAAATTGGGTGAAATTATTCAATCCGAAGTAGCCACTAATGATGTTATCTTACAAGTAATTTCTACTCTTGGAGAGATAGCTACCAGTCTGGGAACTCTTTTCCAACCATATTTAAGTGATATTGTTGGGTTGTGCAATAATAAGTTTTTGACAAGCTTGAAGGAAAGAAATGAGCAAGATGAGGTTGGTACTAGTAATTACGACACTTTCAAGTACTTTTTGAACTTACATGCTGCTATTTTGGATTGTTATGTTGGTATAATTGCCGGTTTCATGGATACACCACCACTAGTTGGTGATTATATTCCAAGCATGTTTGATTTGATTGAATCTATTTATATGGAAAGAGCTTTTTATATGGAAGATAAAGAATATGTTTTAAGATCAGCTATTGGTTTGGTTGGAGATATTTCTATGATGTATCCAAATGGTGTATTCAAGCATTTCATTACAAAACAATGGGTAGTAGATTTTATCAATTATTTCTTGACTCAAAGACAACAATTTTCTAATACTACTATTGAATCTGCTTTATGGGCTAGCAAGCAACATAGAATTCAACAATCATTATTATAATTTATATATATATATAATATGTATATTTGAAGAAAAAACTGTAGTATTCAAATTTCTTTTTTCTTTTTTAAAAAAAACAATAAATCTTTGAATAATAATGTTAATTTGATATGTATTTGTATAAAGGTATAAATATTTTATCGGAAGTAGTTGTTATAAAATATATATATTTTTAAATTAAAGCTTTTGAAAATATCATTACGCGTGAAACTTTTTGTTAGTACTAATTTTTTTTTTTTAGACGAGAGTACAAGTGAAAAAAAAAACGCACACACACATAGAATATATATAATTAATATATTCCCAAAAAGAACCAAACAAATAATAAAAAAGAGTTTTTAATATATATATATATATATATAATATCTTTTGGCCAAATGGAAGGTTCTTCTTTGCATAAAAATTTAATACCCTTTGATGACACTTTTGTGTTATACAATTCAGATGACATATTATCTTTTGCTTTAGTATATTTCACTCTTCTTCCAATATTTGCAATGGTTTTCATATTCTCATGGTTTATCACTACTAGGGAATTGGAAGCATGCATACTAGCTGCAGGTCATGTAGTCAATGATATAATTAACAATATTGTCAAAAACATTGTTAAAGAGAAAAGACCTTTAGGTCTATTTGCAAATGAGACATCATTTCAAAAAAATAGTAATAGATCAGGATACGGAATGCCCTCTGCTCACTCCCAATTCATGGGTTTTTTAACTGGTTACATGATTTTAAGAGTTTTGTTTTTTTGGAGATTTGATAAAAGTATTAAAGGATTATTGTGCAAGTACTTAGGTTTGCTCTTATTAATTGTCTCTACTGGGTTAGTTGCTTTTTCTAGAGTTTATTTAGGGTATCATAGTACTAAGCAAGTAAGTGTTGGTGTATCATTAGGATTATTTTTAGGATCATCATATTTTGTTGCTATTCAATATATTAGAAGATTAGGAATCTGTGATTGGATGATGACTTGGAAAGTTAGTCAATTTTTTTGTATTAAAGATTCTTCTTATAGAGGTAGTAAAAGTTTGAGTGAAGAGAGAAAAGATTGGGGGAAAAGATGTGAAGAAGAAACTCAAGTTTTAAAAACAAATAAAATTGAATAGTTTGTTTATATATAAGAGAGAATAAAAATATAATTGTAATAAAAAAGTGATAAAACTTGTTAATAAATATTGTGGCAAGGTAATATACGATTCATCATGCTTAAGTAAAAAAAAAAAAGAAAAAATAGATCACATGATCTATTCAAAAAGTTTTCCCTTTAAAAAAAAAAGAAGAAGATTTTTATGTTCATTTTTTTTTAACCCCTATTTTTGATTAAAAGATAGTATACAATATATATTTTTTTATGTGAAGAAAAAAGGGTTATAGATAATATATAAATTTTTAATAAGTCCTGTTATCAATGAGTCTAATTTAATTGTAATATAAATTTTGTTTTTCCGTTTGTGTAAATGATGATTTATATTTATTTTCTTATTAATTTCCAATATAAATATATATATATATTTTAAAGGGTTAATTGAATAAATATAACAAATAATAATAATAATAACAATAAAGGGCAGAGTGAGATGAAATGTCAGAAACTTTTATATTTGACAGATTTCTAATCCACCAATTCTTTTCTTTTTTAACCAAACCCATCCATATTTTTTTTATTTTTATTGTAATCAATTCATAGCCGCCCCAAAAAAAAAATAAAAAAAAAATCAGCCGTGTAATATGAAGGAAATAATAAAAAAAATATATAAAAGTGTGACTTTAAACACAAATATATGAAATGGTTTTAAAGAGATTATATACAAAAACAAGAAAATTGTCTTAATTTATTATTTAATTCAATTTGATAATAGAAAAAGTAGCAAAACACGGATAAACGGATTAAAGGGAATGAATTAAATAAGTAAATATAAAACACATTATTATAACACAACTTGTTTATTTTTTATTAATAGATGAGTTCTAGTAAACAATTATTATATTTATTAAGTAAATATGTAAATAAATTAATATTATGTTGTAAACAATGATAGAAATTAAGGAAAAATCTTGGTAGTAAATAAACATTAACGTATATACGACGATTCTGTTATCTATTGTCTTTTCTTCTTCTTCTTTGTGTAACCTTCCCCTCTCTAATTGATTTATTTAATTTTAATTTTACTAGATATTGAGAACAGCCTCCATCTTTCAAATATCATTTTATTATTAATAAATTTTATTTAATTTTAATTTTTTTTTTAATGCCTGACACATGAGCTTAATTAATATAATTTATTAGTTATTAAAAAAAAGTGGGGGATTATTACCAATAATAATAATAAATGAAATTAATTTAATTTAATCATAAAAGTATAATTTCTTGAAAGGGAATAAGGAGAGTGTGATAATATTGATTGCAATTGATTTTTATTTATTAATTTTTTCTTAATAAAAAAACAAAACATATATAAAGAGGTTTGTGATAAGATGATATATATCAGTTAGTTTATTTCATTTCCTTATATTATCTATATATTTTAATACTAAAAAAATTTAAATAATGAAAATAGTTTTTTATTAATAAAAAAAAAACCACTCCTTAATATATCAACATATATATATAAAATAAAATTTTTTCAATTTAACATAAATTATGTCTGATAATATACAATCCAATTTTGATCATACTGATCCAAGAACTATAGATACCCATAGTACCTCCACATCAAGTAACAAAGTCACTAGCGCTTCTTATGATGAGAAACAAGGTTTATCCAACAATGTTCCTTTGAACTATGGTAATCAACTAGGTGAAACTAATATTGGTATTGAAACAGTGTTGCCTAATTTTGGCAAGAAATGGTATAAACTTCATCACTTCCACTTATTGACGATGGCTATTTTCACTATTTCTTTGACTGC
Source organism: Hanseniaspora sp. CRUB 1602 (assembly GCA_030573575.1). Taxonomy (NCBI): domain Eukaryota; kingdom Fungi; phylum Ascomycota; class Saccharomycetes; order Saccharomycodales; family Saccharomycodaceae; genus Hanseniaspora; species Hanseniaspora sp. CRUB 1602. The sequence continues at coordinate 11,976 of JAJMDL010000002.1, read as the reverse complement.
TTGTAACACTGGATTTGATGGTTCTTTACTAAACTCTTTATACACAGAGACTGACTTTAATAATGCTATCGGTAATGTGTCTGGTTCCATTTTAGGTGCCTTAACAAATGGTTATGTCTTTGGTTGCTTACTATCCTTTGGTGTCTCCGCTAGAATGAATGATGTCTTGGGTAGAAAAAACTGTTTGATGATTTGTAATGTAATCATGATTATTGGTGTAATCATCCAATCATGTTCTGGTGCTTGGATGCATGACGGTTTCCCTGCTAACTACAAAAAGAGAGATGTTTTAGGAATGATGATTGCTGGTAGAATTGTTATTGGTTTTGGTTCCGGTATTATTCAATTGTCTGCCCCTTCATTGATTGCTGAAATTTCTTATCCTCATCCAAAGGCAAGATCAATGCAAATTAATTACTATAACTCCATGTGGTATGGTGGTGCAATTGTTGCTGCTTGGGTTTGCTTTGGTGTAAGAAATGTTTCTCATCACTGGTCTTGGAGAATTCCATCCATCTTGCAATGTTTATTTGCTGTTTTACAAATAATTTTGGTTCCATTCTTTGTTCCTGAATCTCCAAGATGGTATGTCTCCAAAGGCCAAATTGATAAGGCAAGAGATGTTTTAAACAAATACCATGCTGGTTATTTTATCGAAGGTGAAGCTTTAATCGATTATGAATTGACTGAAATTCAATTATCCATTGAACAAGAAAAAGCTGCTGCTAATACAAAATACAAAGATTTGTTCAAAACTAAAGCTAATCTAAAAAGAATGTGGATTATTATCTGGATTGGTATCTTTATGCAATTGTCTGGTAATGGTTTGGTTTCTTATTACTTAGGTAAAGTCTTGACTTCAATTGGTTACACCTCAACAAAAGAACAATTGATTATCAATGCTGGTTTAATGATTTATAACTTTGGTGTCTGTATTATTCAATCATTCTGGATAGTTCCATGGATTAAAAAAAGAGTCATTTTAACAAAGACTTCTGTCGCTGGTATGTTATTCTCTTTTATCATCTGGACTATTTTATCTGCCAGAGCTACTATAAATAATTTTCAAGACAAGGGATTGGGTAAAGGTGTTTTGGCTTTCATTTTCATATACTATTTCTTCTACAATTTGGGTTTGAATGGTTTGCCATTCACCTATGTTACTGAAATTTTGCCATACACTATTAGAGCAAAAGGTCTTTCAATCTTTGTTCTGGTTCAATTCATTGTTATGATTTACAATGGTTTTGTAAATCCAATTGCTCTAGATGCTATTGATTGGAAGTACTACATTGTTTATGTTTGTATCTTGGCAGTTGAACTTTGTATCACTTTCACTTTCATTGAAACTTCTGGTAGAACTTTGGAAGAAGTCGCTGAAGTCTTTGGTGATGGTATTCAAGATTTAGGTGCTGTCTCTGGTATTAGTGCTTTAGCTGAAGCTAAAAAATTAAACACCAAACTAAGTCAAAACAGCGACATTGAACATATAGCCTAATTTAAAATATATGAATGTACAAGTTGTAACAAAAAATCTTAATAATTGAAGATAAAGTTAAAAAGCAACAAACCACTAAACTTATTGATAAAAAAAAATAATGAAAAAATAATAAAAAAAATAATAAAAAATAAATGAAATATTAAAAATAACCAGTAATATATTAATACCTTGTATAATAAAATAGTTTATACCCCAAATATGTTTTTTAAAAAAACATTTATATAATTTGATTAAATAACTAATAATTAAATATAAATGTAATGTTTCAATTTTTCAGTAGCGCTACCTAAAAAAAAGAAAAAAAAAGAAAAACGTATTTTTTTTTTTTTTTTTTTAAATGAAGGACAGAATATTTTACGCGTGCATATAATGAATGTTCTCTCTCACATATTTTTTTTCTACCTCCTTTTTTTTTTATGGTTGGAAAGGCTGAACAAAAAGGTCAAAAAAAAAAATATTAAAAATTAAGTAATTATATAAAGTGATGAAATCATTAACATTTAAATATCAATCAATATTTTACTTACAATATTCATATTACCAAAATAAAAAAGAAAAAAAGCCCTTTAATTTACAACCACTTATAGTAATGTTTGTGCCTACCAGAAGAAAAAGAAAATCTAAAAATATTGAAGGTGAAGGTGAAGCTGAAGAAGATTCGACAATTAAAGGACCAACTTCTGCTTTAACAACTTTCTTAAAGGCAGAAGGTATTGATGCTAATGCTATAAGAGAGAAATATGATAGATATAGACCTAAAGAAAAAACTGTGGAAAATGCTGATGGAGTAAATGAAAATTTACAAGATAAAGAATCAAGTGAAGGTCAAACTATTGATCTTGAAATACAGGAGTTAGAAGTTAAAAACACTTCTAATGATGGTTATGATGATGAAATTGTTGAAAGAAGAGTTGTTATTAATGAAGATTCAGATGAAGAAGAAATTACAGAGGAGGAACAACAACAACAAATTGCTGAAGCAAAGAGACAAAAATTGTCGTTTTCTAATTCTTCAAAAAGAAATGGAATTGCAATCGATAAAAACCAAGCTAGAAGACGTTTTAAAAGATTGAAAATTGCTAGTGATACTCTTGATTTAAAGAGCAATGGAAATATAGCATCATTGCAAGAAATTGTTATTTCAAAATTAAAAGGTGTTGATTTTGGTCAAAAAGAAAATTTAACTTCAATTCTCGGTATGCTTTCTAATACAAATTTACAAAGAATTAGTGATGCTTTATGTAAAAATCGTTCTTTAAATAGTCAAAATTTAGCTATATTTTTTGATAAAGGTGGAAATGATATTTCCTCCTCTTTAATAACAGACTTGAGGTTTGGTGATTGTTCTGATTTGAAAAATGAAGATTTTATAAACATTTTTACACATATTAAAAACTTGAAAAGGATAGAATTAAATAGATGTGGTCAATTGAATAGTGCAACTTTAAACTTTATTGGTGAAAATTTTGGAGATAGAATTGAAAAAATTTGGGTGGATGGAGCTTTTCTTATCACTGAAGCTACTTGGCTAAAATTTTTTGAAGATATGAAACATACTTTAAAATCTTTTAGATTGGGTAATACTCACAGATTTACAAATGCTTGTTTAGAAAAATTATTTTTTACTTGTTCCCATTTAGAAGAAATTTGGATTGACAAACTTCATACTCTTACTGATTATACATTCATTGGTAAAGGGACAGAAAATTTGAAAAGAATAACTATTAACAATCCTGTTGATGAAACAGTGGTTAATGATGAATGTTTGAAGACGATATTATCTAATATTGATTGCTATAACTTAGAAATTCTGAATTTGGATGGTTGTACTGGCGTATCGAATGAAAGCATCTATTCATTAAACAAATACAAGCTAAACTCTTTAATTGAGCTTTCTATATCTGATTTAGATCAAGTTGATAATGATTCTTTACTAGAATTGCTTGATATAAATAAATTTGATACTTTGAAAAAAGTTTGTTTAAGAGGATCTTTAGAGATGGAAGATGAAATCTTACCTTTGCTATTTAATTTGAATAATTTGGATTGGTTAGATTTAAGTTGTTGTTTATCATTAAAATTTGAAAATGTAAAAAACTTGAATGTAAATACCTCTATAAAAAGATTAAATCTATCTTTTGTTTATTGTGTTGATGATAAATTATTAATACAAATAATTGAAAAACTTCCAAATTTGGAAATTGTTGAAGTATTTGGTTGTAATAAAGTAAGCATTGATAAATCAGTAATTAAAGATACTTTGAATAAGTATAACTTAGTAATTGTAGGTTGAATTCTTTTGTTATTGTTTTTTAAATACACATATATACATAATATTAATAAGAGCTATTTTATTTCACTCCTTTTTTTGTATTTATTCATTCTTAAAATTTTTGTTTTAATTTCTTAATATTTTTATTTGTAAGAATTTTTTTTCTTTGTGGATTTTTAATGTTTGTAGCTGCATTTTTTTTATAACTTTTTATAATTTCCCTTTTCAATAGTGATTTATTAGCATTTTTTTTATTTTGAAGAGTTGTTTTAATGATAAGTTTCCAAATAAGAAGATCAGTCTCAGATGTTTTTAATTTAGAAATAAAAATATCAATGAAATTTTTGTTTTTACCTTGCTTTTGCTCTTCTGTATTTTTATTTATATTATTGTTGTAATGATGATTTAAGATAAAAATTTTCAAAAAATGTTTTATTTCATTATATTCTGGTAATAATATTAAATTTTGTGATTTCAAGTATCTGTAAACCATATTTTCGTCTATTTTGTTATTAATATTATCAATATTTGAAACTAAATTACAATAGTATAATATAATAATATCAGTATTCTTATAAAATTTATGTGTCAAATGAGAATATAAAGTGGTAAAGTAGATCTTATAAAGCCTTTTAATATTATGCTTATAAACAATAACATCTTTTAAAGTAAGAATTACATGCTTATGAAACCTCAGTTTTTGTATTATAAATGTATTAGCATCATCATCTACTTTTGCCCAATAGTTACATTCATTTAACAGCAATTCGTAATATTGATTTTTGATTTTAGGATCTTTTTTTATGATTTTGCGAATACTAGTTTCCATTCTAGCATATATTATAAAAAGGTTCAAAATATCATTTTTTGCTTGTTTAATAAATTGAATATACATTATCCAAATAGATATGTAAGAAGAACACATAGCCAAACATCTTTCAAATACATTTAAAACATATCTTTTATCATATTTATTTTTTTGATTGATAAATTGCAAATAATCCTTCCAGATTAAAAGGGATTGTGTTTTAACTAACTTATAGTCATTGTTTGTATAAATGTTAAAAGATTTTTTATTAATCTTGGATTCAAATTTCCATAGTTCATTTACTTGCTTGTTAATATTTTTAAAATTTTCTTTGGTACTATCATTATTGGTAACTTCTTTTTTGTATAATTTTTGGTATTTTAGAAACGAATAACATGGTATATTCACAATATGGTTTAAAATATACTCTCTTTTATCTTTAAGTTTTGAGAGTAGTAAATTTATGATGATGTGATTTTTATAATAATGGTAGCAAATGGTGTTTAAACAAACATCCAGCTGTAGCTCAGTTAACTTTATATTATCGTTCACTTTATTTGAAATTAAATTCTGCCATACATCTAAGTTATAATAATCCTTGGGATGGATATACAAATTTTTAGATGTCATGATTTAGTTATTTATTTTTTATATCTATTATATAGATTCTTTTAAAACCACAAACAGGCAATAATATGAATATATGTTTATTAGAATCTTTTTCAGTTTGGCTCTTTCTTTTATTTCTAAACTATAGTTTTTTGATGAGTTGATATATGATTTAGATAACAAGTTTCAAAATATTTCTTTCTTTCTTCTACTTCAATAAATTTTATTTGGTTTAAATATTTTGAAAATATTGTATACATGTTAACTCCGAATGAACAAAAAAAAAATACAAAAAAAAAAATTCAACAAACAAATATATTCAATGAAAAAATGTCAACAAACACGTTAAAGGGAGAAAAACAGAAGAAAACCAAATAAATAAAACATTACATTTTGGTATAAATATTTTATTGCCATACTTTAACTTAATACAAGGACACAAAATAATTTTAATAAGAAAGAAAGAAAAGACAAATTGAAAAACAAATATGGTGATTGGAAGAGTATTACCAGAATCTTTGTCTTCTTCTAATATTAACAACAATGCTTTAAGTGAATCGACAAATAACAACATACTAAAATCTTTGAATATCAATTCTAACACAAGCAATAGCAACATTAATAAATACAGCTCCAGATTACAAAGTATTTCTCCTATTAAATTGAGTAACAGTATAGATAGTGATGGCAGTGATGATGACACAACTAATGCTACCACCATTCACTATACTAACAATACCAATAGTGGTAATAGTAAAAACAATCTTTTAAATATTTTTACTCCCAATACTGCAACAACTGCTGTTGAAAGCAATCCCAGTCAAAGTAGTAAGAGTAATAGCAACAATAAGAATAGTAAAATAAACAAACAGGAAACAAAGTTGAAAAAATTGAGACAATTTTCAGAACAAAACAAACTCATTGAAGAAGATATTAATGATAGCAGTAAAGTTTTTACAGAAAAATTGCAAAAATCACATTCAAAAGGGTTAAAGGAGAAAACAAACAATAATGACTATTTTCATTTGAATCAAGAGAATGAACCTGATTTTCAAGAATACAATGACTCTGCAGATGATGAAGGGGATGATTATTTTGAACAAGATATACAAAGATTTAACAGTAATAGGCAGATACCTTTTGATGCTGTGGAGAAACGAAAACAGAAAACAGCTTCTAGAAAAAAAAGTATAAGCAAGAATTTAAATTCCCAACACCAACTCAGGTTCGTTGATGATTCTGTTTATGAGGAGGAAGAGGATGGGGATGTTTTTGATGAAGATTTACAAAACTATGCATTTTTAGTAGAGCAGCAAGAGAGATTGATTTATGAACAACAACAATTAAAAATTCAGCAAGAAAGGGTGAATAAATTATCTAAATCAGCATCTTTAAGAAATTTGCAACATAACATCAGGTCATCCATAAATTCAGACTCTCCAATTAAACAGCAAAAAGTGCTTTCAAGATCAAGTAGTAAAAATACACTATCTTCTTATTTACCTCAACAACAAAAACAACAAATGATTGGGCATACACCTAGAGTGAATAATGCTAAATCAATGATGAATTTGAGACCAAGTTTCAATCACAGAAAATCCATTTCAAGCAACCCAAATAATATTGTTTATGAAGAAGGTGTTTTAATGGAAGAAATTGAGCCTGTTTACAGTAACCCAAAAAGCAATAGCCACATGTACTCTCAGCAAAGAACCAAAGCTATGCCTAGATTCAAATCAATGAATAATTTAAGAATAAGTTCACTTAGGGAAGATAACTTTGGAGTTCCAAGAAAACAATCCTCATACCTGCGACCAAGAGTATCCTCAAGCTCCTTATATGAACATCAGTTTGAAGAAGACAGCATGGTGTATGAAAATGATTATGATTATGAATATGATAATGAGTATATGGATGATACTTTTCAAGAAGATTTCCAGTCACAACACCTACCATTTTCTCAACAACTACAACAACAACACAACTATCAACAAGACAAGAGAATGCTTGTGGACTATTGGTCTTTGCCACAAGAAGTCAATACTGCTCCATTTTCAAGAAACCAACGTCAACAATACCAACTGCAGCCATTAAGAGTGCAGCCGATCTCCAAGAGGGATCAACTAAGAAGTTTTAGAGAACAACACCAACAGCAGCAAATGGCAATGCATAAATCTAATAGAACAAAACACTTGAAAATTATTCCTAAACAAGCTGCAAAATTCAAAGATGGTGATAAGTCTGGAATGATGACATATGATGCTGCGGAGAAGAGATGGGTTGGAAATATGGGTGTTTTGGAAGAAATGGAGTTTTTGCCAGATGTCAGACAGTACAAACAACAATTACCTCAATCTATACCAGGGCAGATGATGATTGGTGGGAAAGGACAGAGACAGGGTATTAGTAGAAGCATGAGTTATCAAAATTTCAAGCATGAAGTTCCTGAGGAAAGTTATATTGATATTGATGTCCAGTTTTCTAGTACTGATCTTGCCCATTGGTATTCTTTTGAAGTTAGTCTTGCTGAGAAGATAAGTCATTGGATTTCTACGAAACATGAAGAAACAGATGACTGGGAAATATATGATCTTGTATTGGGATCAAACAATTAAATAAGGAAAAAGAAAAAAAAAAGCTTGATTGAGTAAAATGTTATTTTATTGACTAAAGTTTCTATTATTATTAGTGTTTATAATCATTACATTCTAAGCATATATATTTATGTTTGTTACTAATTATTAATCAATTATGTGTTTATTGTTTCTATTATGGGGGGTTTTTTTTGTATATATTTTATAAATTCTATTTAAAGAAATTCAAATTGATACCGAAAACTTCAAGAGATTTTTCATTGACTGATTTAGACAAATATTCTACTTGATCTTCATCCAACTCAAAAAAACAACGGTCAACTTTAAAGTTTTTATTAATAAACCACACAACATTCTTGATTAATTCAGCGATATGCTTGAAATCCGTAAATTCCAAATCTGCAGGGAAAACAGCCAAGTTTTCCAAACAACCAACAGCAAAAAAAAATAATCTTTTGTATTGAGATTTATGGAATAATACTTCCAAGAATTTTGCATTGTCATCATAACCATTGAAAACACTGTATAATTGTTCAAATTTGATTTTATCAATAGGAACTTCTGGAGATGTTGGGGGTTGTATTTTGAAAAGACCAGAGAGCATAGATCTTAAACTGTTATAAACCAGTTTACCAATGTATAAGATACATCTGATCATGGAATGTTTGAATTCTTTAACCATTATTACTTTGAAAAAAGGATCAAATTTATACTCACTGATCAGATATTCAAAGATATCAATACCTTCTTGAATCACAAGCATCACTAAACAAGTCCATTGTAAAGATAAGTTTTTTGTTTGTTCATATTTTAAAGGCTCCTTATTAGGATAATTCAAATCAGTCATTAATCTTTCAATATTTTGATAGAAATTAGCCATCAAATTGATTAAATAAAACCCATTTTTATAATTTTTTATCAGTCTGAAAATATCTCTATTTTTCATTTTGGAAGCTTTCAATGTTGCAAGTTTTCCTGTTGGTAATAGTTCCTTATGTTCTTTTAAGAAATGTTGAATTTGGTTAACATGATAGAAACATGGAAGATGACCTAAATTCTTCATATCATTTATTAAATTTCTAATAAATTTCACAAAAATGACAAAACCCTTATCAGAAGCATCGTCTTGATTAACACTAATATTTTTTGACATAATTGTTTCAGCATTAGCAGTGTTTAGTTTGTTTTTTTTTTCAGTATACTCTGCAAAAATTGGCTGACCAGTGTATACGACCAGAGAGATATCTGCCTCCATTATAGATCTAAATATCTGTTTCAATCTCTTTTTGATGCAATCATCCACTAACCCATCATAAAGCTCGTCGATATCATAATGCAAACCCATTGCAAAGGAGTCATTCTTTGCAAAAGATAAAGTATTTAAAATATCAAAGAAATATTGAATATCAGAATCAAAACCGACAATATAATTTTGATTGAATTGTTTGAATCTTGCCCATGTGATGAAAAGATGAATGGCGTGGTATGATGGAGTGGTCCAATAAGAGGTATAGTTCAAACTGGAAGTGATGAATAAATCAATAACTTGTGTTAAAGGTCTATATTTGAGTAAGATTTCATTCAATTCTTGGTTTTCCAAATCTGAAGTATTTCCAAGCATCACTGAGATGACAATGAATAAGGAACTATTCATCAGTTTATAAATAATCTCCTCCGGGTTAGCTACCAGCTGCATTTCTGGAACTAGGTTTATGGAGACACTACCTTCATCCTTTTCATAAGATTTCAAATCAAGATTGAAGTATTTGGTGAAAAAAGTGTAAACAATATCCTCATCGCAAAAATCATTTAAAAGGAAAGTTGCATATCCATTAAAAAAATTGTCCATTAGTAATTTTATATGGTATGGATTATCAATTAAAACATTGAATTTCCTGATAACAATTTGAAGAGTATTAGTTTTCAAAATGCCCACTATATTTTTACTCTTAACCTCATAGTTTTTGATAAACTCTTTATATGGGTTATCTCTTAAAATTGACAATGATTTTTGAAATAGATCCTTGTAAATTTTGTTTACAAAATGGTCATCATTCATCAAAGATCTGAAATGGAAGGGGCCAAAGAACAAATGGGGAGACATTTCCAAGTGTTTGGATTTAGGAACCAATGCAGTGTTTTTGTTGTTGATATATGAGACTAATGTGGAGTATCTGGATTGCAATTCATTCATAGAAAAGATAAATTTATCATCATTTGGGTCAATAAGATCGACAAAAGGGCCAATAGAATGGCTATCATGTTTATTTAATAAACTTCTCCCATTGTTGATATCAGTCTCTTGCTGTTTAACTTTATTTTGGTAAAAAATCAGTTGATTTAATAAAGCTTTATTTTCATCTTTCAATTCTTTCATTTCAATTGTGAACTTGTGTTGCTGGTAAGCGGAAGATACCCATGGAACAGTATCATAAGAGCAAAGATCAGGAGATAGTTTTGCTTTAGTACAAGCACCACATGGAAATTTGTTGTCACATTTGATCTTTCTGATTCTACAGTTGTTGCAGGAAAGGAGTCTAATTTTTGGTTTTTTAGAGTTTGATGGAAATGTCTCTGAGAGAGTTATCAACTCTGGTTCTATAATTTTCATCTTTTCTGTCAAATCAATCTTTTGGAAGTTACGCTTAGGTGTGGTGTTGTTGTTATCAGTGGTATTACTAGTGTTGTTGCTTTTTTTTTTTTTAGTGGCATTCTCTAATGCTGAGGAGGATGTTGAAAAAGAAGAAGAGAACACAATATCAAATTTTTTTTTGGCATTTGTGGTGTATGTTTTTAGTTGAGGAGGAGTGGTTGAATTACTTCTTTTTAGTATATTTGAATTGGTTCTATTGTTATCCTTTGAAAAACCAATACTATTAGTTCTCTTTTGAACAATTCCATTTGAAATAGAATCATTTTGTGCAATTTTAAAAGAGGTATCTGCAGGATCAGGATGCAAAGTATTTGATTCCTGTATAGATCTGTCGCTTGAATAATTAGATTTATTACTATTACTTTTATGAGATAAAGTTGAAGGATTTGAAATTTTAGAAGCAAAACTAGGAACACCAATATCATTCAAGAATTTTTTGCTACCATTTAAATTATTAACTGGAATTTGTGGTTGCAAATTTGGATTAATAAATGAAGATTGTTGAATAATTTGTGTTGGTTGTTGAATATTTTGAAGTTGAGGAGGAAGGTGTGGTTGTTTTTGAAAAGGAGCATTACTAAATTGAGGAGGTAATGTTGATTGTTGGGAATTAGGAATAAACATATTATTGTCATGTCTTTGTTGATGAAGGGGAGGTGCTAAAAGATTTATTGGTTGTTGTTGTTGGATTGAAATTTGTTGAGGAGGTAAATTATTATCTGTAGGAATAAAGCTATAATTACCTATATCAGGTTGAGGATGAGGTTGCATTTGGTAAAACTGAAGGTGTTGTTGTAATTGAGGAGGTGGTTGTTGATAATGATACTTTTGAGGTATAGGATTATTAAATTGTTGTTGTTGCATTTGAGGTGGCATGGTATTAATATAGTAACCATTAGCATTTTGTTGTTGAGGAATCATCATTTGTTGTTGATGATGATGATGATGAATACTTCCTAAATGAGTATGGTTAGAATTATTTTTATTATCATTACTCCTTATATTATTCAAATTAGGTAAAGAATTCTCCATAATTAATGAAGGATAAAATGGAGAGGAAAGAGAACAAGAAAAAAAATAATATATTTATTTAATTAAATAAATAAATATATATATATATATATATTGTTATATTATAATAAATATGTTTAAATTACTATTGGTTTTTTATTATAATTAACAAAAAAGAAGAAAGAAAGAAAGAAACTTCTTTTTTTTTTCTATTTTTCCTTTGAAAGAAAAAGAAAAAGTAAAAAAAAAAAAAAAAAATTAAAAAAAAAAACACCCACACACTCACAAATTGTTTCTTTGTTATTTTATCAAACATCTTGTTTTTTAAATTTTTCCTTGATAATAGTATATATTATTATTATTTCCCAAAACATTCATATATTCCCACATAGGTAATAAAAAAAGAAAATATAATAATAATACTTAAATTAAAGAATGGACAACAACTTTATTGTAAAAAATTAAAATAATATGAAAAAACCGCAATTTAATACAAAAAAAAAAAGTTTTTTTTTTTTTTTTTTTTTT